>JAQMYL010000010.1:21983524-21996333 GCA_030014365.1 Clarias pachynema | reverse complement strand
TAGCTAATAGAAATATCCGGTTATTTCTCTAGTAAACTTTAGCTTAATTACGATACTCATGTGACTACTTTTATTTGATGATGTTTCTTTGAAGAGAAACATCAAAGGATGTTTAGAAAGCTTGTACTTTCTACGTGTAACAATGTTAACTACTATAAAAAAAAAGGGGGGGGGGGGCACCGTCCATGATTCCTGGGAAAGTAAATAAATAAACTTTTTTCTTTTAAAATCACCATGAAAAATGTTTTATTTAGGGATTAAAATATATTGACAGAAAAATGAACTAACAGACAAGTGTTTAGACGTTAATCATTTCTGTTGCACATGTTAACTTCATAAAGCTGTGAACCTTCTCAGTCCTCTGGGAAAGTAAAAGTAAAGTAAGCTTAGTTACAGGAAGGATGGAGACAAGGTACCAAATGCTTTTCTAACAATATCTAATTTCATTGAAAATTATTTGTTGATTTTTTTTTGCTGGAACTTTATACAGAACAAGAATTCTTGCAAGCATTTGTCTGCTTTTAACAAGGTGTAATCTCACACACACACACACACACACACACACACACACCTGCAGAGTCCACGGAGGCAGTCAGCTGACCGTTCTTCTTGGCAGCTAAGTACTTGCCGTTACTGGCCTTGAGCGTGACCTTCGCTCCTTTCCACTCCAGGTCGAAGAAGCAGCTGGCTGATCTAAAACAGACGAGCGCAGTGATTTGCATAATGTTTATGTAAAGAATAAACCACTTTGGGTATCACTGCTACAGGAAAATAATAGATCACATCATATAGAAAACGAGTGCTATGTTGATTGTGTGTCAGGTGTGTGAGAAATGATAACGTAAACATAGTTGCTGTTACAGGAAGTTAATCAGACGTATGCTAAATTATTCATTAGATGAATTAACTTCCAGTTCCTTACTTTTCAGACGCGGTGCACTGGATCGCTCCGCTCGGAGTCAGACTCCAGTATTTCCCGTTGCAGGCCCTGAAGGCACAGCGCTTCGACTCCGGGTCCACCTCCATCTGGAAGACTTCCTGGTCCGACTCTGCGTCCTGATTGGCCGACAGATCGACGCCTGAAATCAGCACAATCTGATCAGACAGACGCAGGTCTGATCATCTGCTGCCGTGTGTTTCTACACGTTCTGTAGAGCTCTGAACTCTCTACACTCCCTACACTCTCTGTAAAACTATCTGATTTTACAGTTTAACACGATGTTTTGTTACAGTAACACCAGATCAAACTGATGAGGGTGTGTTACTCCGCCTACTTCCAAAGACACAGACATTGGGTGGGACATGCACGCTCTGAAGAGGATTGGACAAGCAAAACAATGGTACAGCAGGAGTAATAAATCAAATAATCAAATTTTAGTCTAAAGTACTGATCTAAAAAATTATATATATCTGCAAACTAATGTATTATTATAATTAAGAAAAGATTAATAGACATAATAATTTTCCAAATTATATTACAATATTCAGTTATTTATCCACTAAAAGATCATTTGGAGAGAAAATAGAGCCAAAAAATTGTTCTTCTACACAAAAAAATAATAATAAATAATTTTTTTACTACACAAAAAGAAGAGATTTTTAACCCATAATTATTTGTTTTATATATACTGTATAGAATTATTAGTAAAATGTAATATATATATATATAACTATTATTACTTTTATTTTTAAATTTTACTGAATTAGAGAGAGAGATAATTAATTAATGTTAATGTTTTCTTATGACATCTCCTGGGATTTTTAACACTAGCACATATGTGAGAATGTGAGAAATGTCAACATCATTTAAGCTTAATTTTGTTCAAATTCTGATTCTGTAGCTGTTTATTACTTCTTATTACTACACCACTTTTCATTTTCCTCAATTAGTATTTTGGCCAGAAATAATAATAATAATAATAATAATAATAATAATAATAATGTTTATAAACAATAATTCTGAACCTGAAACACACATTAACTTCACTGGTGATTAAATGTAGAATGCAGTAGGTCTATGTAATGTATGTAAAAGTAATGTATGAATGATGTAATGTAGAATTTTACTGACCAGACACATGAGAGAAAGACAGAAATCGGGATGATGGTGATGAAGTGATATGAAGGTGATTTACATCTTCTTATCCTAAAATGATGATCATGAGAGAGAAAGAGAGAGAGAGAGAGAGAGAGAGAGAGAGAGAACGGTTTATACTGTATAAGGTTTAAAGAGAACTCTATGATGATGATGATGATGATCTAAAGAGAGCTCTATAATTTAGGGGTAGGACAGTAAGGGACAGTAAGAGACAGTCGCACCCTGGCGCATGGACACGTTCCGGTCGTTACTGGCGGTGAGCACCACCTGACCGCGGCTCCTCTCCAGCACCATCGCCTCGTCCTTGCCCCCGCGGACGCTCTTCCCCGCCTTGACCGCGCCGCTCGGACCGGAGGGCGCCAGGTATTTCCCGGCCGCGTCCCGGAACGCCACGGTGCTCGCGCCGAACTCCAGCGTGAAGCCGGTGTCGCCCCGCGTCTCGTGGAGCAGCGCGCCGGAGCCGGAGAGGAAGCGGCCGTCGGCGGTCTGCAGGTGGTAGCGGCGGTCCCGGTACACCAGCGTCA
Source organism: Clarias pachynema (assembly GCA_030014365.1). Classification (NCBI taxonomy): domain Eukaryota; kingdom Metazoa; phylum Chordata; class Actinopteri; order Siluriformes; family Clariidae; genus Clarias; species Clarias pachynema. Next base: position 21,993,711 of record JAQMYL010000010.1, on the reverse strand, counting down.
GCACGGAGCCCACGCCCCACGGCGCGTCGCGGTCCGCCGCCAGCTCCGCGCGCCCGGGCTGCGGCTGCGCGTGCAGGTAGCGTTTGCGCGCGACGCTGTACAGGTTGACCTGCGGGTGCGTGGCCAGGTGCACGCACCACTTCTCCTCGGTCCCGCCGCACAGCACGCGGTCCTCGGTGCCGCCCAGGTAGCGCGCGTGCGCCTCGGAGCGCAGGGACCAGCGGCCGTCCGCGTGCGCCGTCACGCAGAAGCGGCAGTCCGGCGCGGGGCGCTCGCGCTCGGCCGCCACGTTGCCGTCCTTGTCGGCGGAGAGGTACCGGCCCAGGTGACTGCGCAGGAGCACCGAGCCCGAGTCTCCCGCCGGGTCCGCCGCCGCCTCCAGGGTCCACACCTGCTTCTTACGCATGGACGTGGCGCACGCGTTGACCTTAAAGCCGAACGCCTCCGCGGTCAGGTACTTATCCCCCGCGTTAATCAGGCCGAGCTGCACCGCCGCGCTCTCTCCAGAACCTCCCCACGCCATGACCTCTCACACGCAGAGCTTCAGAAACCGTTCCGGAGTCCGGGTGGGTGTGACCGTCTGCTGCGGGGCCGTGCGTGTGCGCGTGTCCGTCTGCTGGTGCGCGTGTCCGTCTGCTCGTGTGTGTGTGTGTGTGTGAGAGAGAGAGATGGAGAGAGAGAGAGAGAGAGAGAGAGAGATGCTCTACCCCCCTCCTTTCTGCTGGATCATCTGTAGTCAACCATGAGCGCGCGGCATCTGTATGACGTCATCAGTTGCCAGGATAAGACAAGTGCACACTCCAGACTTTTTCTTTTTTTTTTGGCGGGGGCGGGGGGTAAAAAAATATTTATTATCTAATTAAGTGCAGAATCTCATAACACAGTTCTGTTGAATTCCTGTAGAATCCGATTGGTTTTGATTCAGTAACTCAGTAAGAGAACCCCAGGGGGATCTGTGTGATGATCAGGGGCTTACTGTTACCTGACAGGTGTTTTATTTAAAAATGGCAGCTTGTCATGTTGGTGGCTTAGTGCTTAGTGTCTGGGTTCGATTCCCGGCCAGGTTCAAATCCCACCTCGGGGTCTGTTTGTGGTATGTTCTCCCCGTGCTTGGTGGGTTCCCTCCAGGTACACTGGTTTCCTCCCACAGTCTAAAGACGTGCAGATCAGGGTAACTGGTGTTCCCAAATTGCCCGTAGTGTGTGAGTGTGAATGTGTACCCCGCCTTGTGCCCTCAGTCTCCTGGGATTAGGCACCAGGCCCACCACGACCCTGTATACAGGATAAAGCGGTATAGACGATGAGAGAGTAAGTGACATACTCATGTTACTGAGAAACCTCTCAGTGCATCAGGAGTGCATCACTCTCCTGCAGAAGTCACTGAGAGAGTGTGTCAGATGTCAGAAGAGTGTGTAAAGTATTGATTGATTACATTACTGACCTACTGTCTGAGCTGCTCTTACAGAACATTAACTAATTCTGACTCATCTGAGAACTCAAAATCTCTGTGATCTCAAGTACCCAGTCTGGAGCTGACTTTATTAAAACAGCATATTCCCAAAGTTTTATTCCTACTAGACAAGAACAAATTAATATAATAATAATAATAATAATAATAATAATAATAATAGCAATATGTTACTGAGCAACCTCAAAGATGCGCAAACATCACTGTCCTGCAGATGTCACTAGAGAGTGTGTCAGATGTCAGAAGTGTGTTAATACTCTTTTCATACATATAAATATATACAGGGTCACTGGAAGCCTGGAGCCTATCCCAGGAGACTTTGGGCACTTTGGGTGCCAATCCATCACTGGGCACACACACACACACACACACACACACACTATGGCCAATTTGGGAACACCTAATCTGCATGTCTTTGGACTGTGGGAGGAAACTGCAGTACCTGGAGACAACCCACCAAGCACGGGGAGAACATGTACACTCCACACACACACAGACCGAGGCAGGAATTGAACCCTTGGCCCTGAAGGAGTTAGGCCACAGTGTTAACCACTACACCGCCATGAGACTTCAACAGCAATGCGGTCTAAAGTAACGTTTACTTTGGCATGACATAAACTGTGTTTATGTAGATAATCTGATAGTCTACATAACAAACAAATTTATTATTTTGCATTAGTGATTAGATTTAAACCTATAAATTCCTACAAGCACTGAAACCCCTTTCTTAATTTTAACCTTAACCTACACAGCTGTCCTTACATTTTTATTGCTCAGAGATCAGTCTAATGCACACGCAGACACACCTGAAGCAGGTAAAGGATATTTCTGCAGTTCTCATACCGTCCACTGGATTCCTTTATCAGGGTTTATTCGTTGCCTGGAACTGGGACAGAATCAGAAAAGCTTCATGTCTCTAGAGAGAGACCTAAAATTAAGATTTCTCACAGTGGCCTACTTAGTTCTCACATTTCTCACCCACAGGCCCTGAAACGCAAAACAGTATGATAAGAGGATGGGGGGTATATATAAAGTATATATACTTTATAAAGTATAATAAATGAGAAAGAGCGCTCAGATTTAAAATCGTTTATAGTTTAACCTCATTACAACGTCCTGGTCTGTGTGACATCACTCTTTTCCCACATCACTGCAGACTTAAGGCAAAAGGCCTTATAATGTTAAAAAACATATTAGAATAAATATACTGAGAGTTTAGCGGGTTGGCCAGTAAGTATTCTGTATATAAGCATTCAGTTGGTTAGCAGGTTTTAAAATAATTAAATATTCCTCTACAGCTGCATGTATTTTACTTCATCTTTATATGTATACGGAATAGCATTTAAGTGTGGAAGACTGTAAGCCACGTACACATACCATTAAACCGTTAGCTAGCCGAGTGAGCTAGATGAGCTAGACAGATGTTTTCAAAATGGACTTATGGAGTCATTGCCTGTTTTGTTAAATATCTCTAATTGTATATAGGTTTTTTTTATTATATATATATATATACTCTAATTTTATATTGTGTGCTGGTAAATGCAAAGTATTTGTACAGTGTGTGCTGTACAATTCTGGGAAAACAACGGCACATTGCAAATCTACTCCAGTCCAGGTGTTGTGTAACCTTTACACTCTGTTTATACTACAGAGCTGCTGCATTCTTAGTGTATGATTTCAAATTCAATTAAAAGTTTTATTTTCCATGTACACGACCATACACAGTAGGATATGCAGTGAAAGGTAGCAAGTGGCAAATTGCACTGGAAAAAGAGTGTCAAATATAAAAATATAGAGATACAATAAAATAACATTTAAAATAGAAATATATAGAATGTTTGATGTTAAAAGGGTAAAATGTGTCAATTATACAGAATGTGCAACATAAAAAGGGCGTTAGAAGGAAATACATGGCATTATTTCCCATTCTGCTTTTAAGTTAACAACGCACATCTCTCTCTCTCTCTCTCTCTCAGTGGTTTTGTTGTGCAAGCCTTCTCATTTCTAACCTCTGTGTGTGTGTGTGTGTGTGTCTTTAAAAGGCAGTAATCCTTCCTCTTTGCCTTTTTAAACAATACAACAGATTTACCTGTGGCCTGGTGAGAATGGAGCGCTCCTATTGGCTGGGTCGCCTGTGACTGCTCACCCTGGACCCGCCCTGCCTGAGTTTCTGCCTTTTTGGGGGATTAAATTCACCTGTACCTGATGAGGAGAGGAGAGGCCTAACTGACTTCCTGACTCTGCTGTTGTTTTTTTTTCCTTTTCTGTGTCTAATGGTGTGTTGTTGCCTTATAAGGACATAACTATTCACTAATCCCAGTACTACCATGAAATATTATATAGGGCTGATACACAGAGACTGGATTAACCTGCCATTATGTGTTTTATAATAATAAAAGCATAATATTAAAAAAAAATAAAAATAAAAAAACCGTGTGCATACTGAAAACAACATTATTTAAATGGGTGTACACTTATACCAAAGACAGATATCAAACTAAAAACATGAATAAATCAATAAATAAAGAATTGCTGTTGTTTTTTTAAACGATTTTAGACAATGCATTTCCTTCTTTCCAACTTCCGCTTTCTATAATCACGTGACACCGGCGGTGCGGCTGTCCTCGTCACGTGACTTACCGAGCGTTCGCCATAAAAGGACATCAGCTGAGCTTGGTTTTTTTCTGCTTCTTCTTCTTCTTTTTTTTTTAAAGAGACAGTACACACTTTAAAGCAAAACGTGTTCCTTTGATGTGTGTCATTCAAAGTCAGTTTCTTTCCCCTTAGTTCCTCTAAGATCTACAGAAAAGCAAACGTTAAGAAGCATTTTTAGTTTTTACTTGTTTTTGAGGAAAATCTTTCCACACATGTTAGTTTAAACTACTTTGTGATAAGATAAGGTGGCAACAGTGGCGTAGAGGTTAGGAACCGGGTACACCGGTTTCCTCCCACAGTCCAAAAACATGCAGGTTAGGCTTATTGTCGTTCCCAAATTCCCCGTAGTGTGTGTTTAAACTTGTGAGTGTGTTTATGTGTGTGTGCCGTGCGATGGATTGGCACCCTGTTCGGGGTGTACCCCGTCTCATGACCTGTGTCCCCTGGGATAGACTCCAGGCCCCCCATGAACCTGGACACAGGAAAAATTCAACTTCAAATGTTATTTGTCACATACACAGTTACACACAGTATGACATGCAGCAAAATTATTATATGATCGCCCATGACCTAAAATAAAACGAAAAAAAAAAAAGGAAATATAGTATTCAAAGAATGAATATGAAATAAGAGAAACATTATACAGATATAGAAAACTTTTAGCTATCAAATGTAAAATTTACAATATGTACAAGTAATAAAATAGAATTGAAATAGAAAAGCAATATCCAGTCACGAGCAGAACAATGTAAAAAAAAAAAAAAGTTCACGGTGTGCAAAATGTAGCCCATGTGCATTAATGTGCAAAAGCATGAGTGGTGTATGAGACGGGAGAGTATTATTGTGCTGTTGTTGAGCGAACAAAGAAAGCAGATCAGAGTTTTTCGTCCTGTGTGGGGTTGTGATTGAGAGTTCATAAAGAAGAAGCTCCTCCTCAGTCTCTCCGTGTTGGCCTTCAGGGAGGGGAAGCGCGTTCCTGACCACAACAGAGAGAACAGTCCATTGTTGATGTGGCTGAGGTCCTTCACCATCTTCCTGGTCTTGGTCCAGCATGCAGGGTGCAGGTCAGGGAGCTCGGTGCGGATGATGTGCTCAGCTGATCTCACCACCCTCTGAAGAGCTCGTCTGTCCTGCATGTTCATGAACCAGGTTGGGATGTTTCCTGTCTGGATGCTTAGGGACTGTTACAAGAGTAAAAGTTCCTCTGAACCTTGGAGGGTAGTCTGAAGTCTCTCAAGCATCTGAGGTGGTACATACTGTATGCTGCTGTTGTGTTGATGTGACAGGACCATCACATGTCCTGCGTAATCTGAACACAGAGGTATCGGAAGCTGTCCGATACTCTGGTAAAGTGGTACAGACAATAAGTGAGTGAGAAGTTGAAGCTCAAATCTGTGATCTAACAACACACTAAAATAAATCAGTGACACGTGTGTAAATAAATGAGATAAAGGCATAACAAAGAGCAGAGAGTGCTTTGCATGGGGCTCTTCCCACTGTGACATAATAAACAACGTGGTGGTGGTCTCCTGTTAGATTGGCGACAGGTGGCGAAGTGGTAAGTCACACCACCAGGGTCCAGGTTCGAATCCCGCCTCAGGGTCTGAGTTTATGGAGTTTGCATGTTCTCCCTATGCTTGGTGGGTTTCCTCCGGATACTCCGGTTTCCTCCCACAGTCCATAGACATGCAGATTAGGCTGACTGGTGTTCCCAAATTGCCTGAAGTGTGTGAATATAACAGTTGTAAAAATGGGAATGAATACAAAGGTCACCATTGGCCTGGAAGTAGTTCAGCTCTGGTGTGCAGTTGTTAAAGCAGCTACAGTATGCACAACCTTTCCCTCATCAGCCTCTTGTGTTTTAACTTTTTCTTCAAAATATTATCCAGAAACCACAAAAAGTGTTAAATTTCATATGAATCTCTACTGTGCATCTAACACTGTTCTATACATAATGCTTTAATTATATTAATACAAACCAGTGACCTGAAGGACTCCTGCTGTGACCACGTCCACCTTAAAGTCCCCAGTGTAGATTTGACGGACTGCATCGATTCACTTTCCGCATCGGAGAAGTGACTTCACATGTTTCACTTCCAGGTAGAATGAACAGCAACTACAGTCTTCTCTCATTAGATCGACTCTGTCTCTCTTTCTCTTTCCCGGCTAATTGTCAATTCTTAAATTTCCATACTTTCTACTTGCATTTTCTGCATATATAATTAACCTTTTAAATCCCTTAACAACAGTGAGAATAATGAGGTGCACTCTGTACTCTGACTATTTTACTTACAATGTAATAGCTTAGCAGTTAGCATTCAGCATTTCTATAGGCGCAGGTTCTATAATGTGCGGGGTTGCTGGGGATCAGCGAAAATTCCGGACAAAAAACGGTCTGAAACTAAACTGAGACTCAGGCTTTATGTGGTGAAACAGGGTCACCGCGCGCGCTTCTCATCAATGGACTTTAATGCCTTCTCTAAATTTTTACTATATACTGTAAGGTTAGAAATGTTCTTTTTGTCTATCAAAATGTTTGTTTTGTCTATCACATGTACATAAATACACACACCTACATTTTCTCTTTGTTTGTAGAAAGTAGTTAGATTGACATTTTAATTATACGCTACTTTCAAAGTAAAAAGTAAAAGTTATTCTCAGGCGCTGGATATATTTACAGTAAACGCAGCTGAAAAGCAACTCTGAAAGGCTAAACTGATGATACTAGCTAATGTGACGACTGAGAGTAAAGCTGTTTTCGCACATTCTCCTCTTATACGCTTATTTAGCATCAACAAGTAAAATGAGTGTGATCTGAATATGTTTCACTCAAATGTATTTTTACGCTTTTCTACTTTAAATATTATTTTTGAAAAGAATTTTACTAAAGATTTCTGGTACTTTTACCTCTTCTGCTGCAAAAACATGGATTTATATTTGTGTTGTTTTTTTTGGTAGGGGGAGTGTGTGTGTGTGTGTGTGTGTGTGTGTGTGTGTGTGAGGAGGCACAGGATGCAAAGGTCACTTCACTATTGTTGTGCGATTTAAAGGTTAAAAGAAAAAAGAACTGCATACAGAATGCTGCGTGCTCAATTTTAGCCCAACTTCCTCTTTCGTTTTAAGAGAGGAAGATTAGAGGAGGTTCCTATTTCAGATTTGCTTCATGACTTTTCTTTTGCCGCGCCCTCCTTGAAAAAAATCCTTAAAAGGCCTTCGGTCCTTTCCATATTATAGATTCTCAGAGTGCTGATACTAGCCGACTCCCACACACACACACACACACACACACACACACACATTCATAGAGAATGACATTAGCACAAAACCCTGAAACTGTAACACATACCAAAGGAGAGTAGAATACCCATCATACTTGGATACACACACACACACACTTATAGAGAATGCTAACGAAAGGCCTATCCCCATTGTTAAAGTGATACAACATCGCTCTTAGTCATCTGTATGATCTCTTTACAGGTCAGCGATCCACTTGATTAGCATAATCGTTCCTGCTGGTATTATCTGTTAGTTTCTAAACCACGCTGTGTGTCTGAGTCACTGTGTACGATGCAGGATGTGATCTTGTCGAGGGCATGGCATGTTTGCTGGAATAACGTAGATGCAAACATAAAATCTGTCTTACTTCATCGAGCATGAATCTTGCCCTTCCAACTACCGTAGTGATCCTGCCACACCCTCTCTTCAACGTATAATTAAAATGTACCAGTACCAAGTATTTGCCCTAAAAAGGCTTCTATGAAATCCAAGGTTGGAAATACGCTGATCTTCATTTGTGAATTTCTTTTAATGACCTGACCCCATAGTTTTGATAACATGTACAGGGCAGAATGGTTTCGTAAATTTTTAATTCCGAATATGAATTAAACTCATTAACTAATAACGCAGTTTAAAGCTACTTTAAAGTTCTTGCTTTCCAAGTCAGTTTCAGGTTGATTTTTTTTCTCAGTCTCCCATTCCACACATACTAAACATTCCACACAGGGCACATCAGACCTTGTGGAATCTTAGCCATGGTGAAGGTGAACTGCTTAATTAGAATTATTCTTTATAATTACAGATTATTTATACTCATTAAAAAATATAAGTTATCCGTAATGCGCATGCGTAGAACATCTCGATGTGGGTTTAAACTAAAGCTAGGGCAGTTTGTTAGCTGTCATATTGAGAAGGAAACTTCCTTAAGCATATGCATAAATTATACATTAACAATACTAAGAACAAGGTTTCCTTTGGGTGATTTGGTTTCCTTTCACAGTCCAAAGACATGCAGAGTAGATTAATTAGGGTTTCCAAATTGTCCGTAGTGTCTCAGTGTGTGTGTGTGTGTGTGTGTGTGTGTGCTTGTGCCCTGCATTGGATTATCACCATGACACTGTTATCCCAACCATTACAGCTGCTAGAACACAAGTTAAAACATGGACTGATTTGCTTTACAGATGTACCAGCTACAGATGTTATAGCAGCTATGATGTTTTTTTTTTCTTTTCTGTTCTTTCGATTGTTTTTATCAGGTTAAGATTACGGTATGATGTATGACGTGTGCTGTGTACACCTCCCCTTGTTACTATAAAAACAATGTTAGACATTGTGCATTATTATAAGGAACTTTTTAACACAACAGAAGAGCATAAACTCCTCATTTAACACACAGTGCTGTCTCGTCCACATTATGATCCTCACACACACACACACACACACACATGCATGGGGCGTGGATGCAGCACATTTAAAGACACTACCACAGATCTGATGCCTTGTGATTACAACATTTGTATATTAATCACTATAATGATTATAATTGGTGTAGAATCTGTTTATTTTAGTGGATAATCCCACTACAGTGAAGTATTGTTCATATAGCAGCACTGTACAGAATATAATGTTCTTTTAACAAATGAATGGGACTTAGCCACGCCCATGTGGCTTCAAACCCGGAAGCGACCCACATCATAGTTTGAGGCAACACTGTGAGCTTTAAATTTGCATTATTAAAAAAAAAAAAAAAAAAACCGAGTACTGTTTTGCTGAAAAACATGCTGTTGTTTGACTGTTTAATTATATATAGGACGTTTATTGCGTTTATACGAAAGGAAGACTCCATTCAGGAGTTGAGTCTGTCACTGAAGGGATTTAAAATATGTCATATATTCCAAACTACGCCTGTAAATCACAATTACTGAATGAAAAGCGTAATTATATGCGTATGGAGGCATGTTTATTCTGTTTACTTTATGTAAACTAGGGTGATAAATATGTTTACGCTTGCATTGGTGAATCATTAACGCTTATATAATAGAGCAGGTCTATTAAAATGAATATATATATATTTTTTAAAAATATAAATCATATTTATTGCATAGTTCTAGAAAAAAAAGGTCGTATTGTGTCTATAAATCCTCCATTAGCCGTTAGCCAGCGCCTCAGGCACACACAGCTCATCTCTTAAACTTGAATTTCAAGCAACGGGCCTGAAACACGCCAACTGGGTAACGGCTAGCCAATCAGAACACGCGATGCCGAAAGTTTACCATATATGGAAGTTGCCGGCCACCGCTCAGGGTATAAAAACAGCAGCGTCCCCAGCTTAGACGCTAGTCCGAGTTTTGCTGTGCACTCAAAAACAAGGGGCTTTTTACATCTCTCTACATACCTGCTAACTCACTAATTATTCGGTAAGACGCATTTCTTTGGTCTTTTTACCTCAGGTTTTTTTTCACAACGTCATGTTTGTATGAATTCTCATTACATATTGTGTGTCGGGATTATTATTATTATTTTTTAAGAACTGGTAGTGATTTAAATATTAGTTATTTATTTTTTTGTAGTGATTTTTCCTTTTAGGTCTCCTCATGTATCGTATGTCTAATATTGTGTGTATATATATATATATAATTTTTTTAACCTACTCATGCTAGCACTACTTTTTTTTTAATTAATTTATTTTTATTTTATTTTGCAAAGCGTTTGAGGGTGGAAGAATGTTTGCCTATTTCCTGTCTGACTTGTATAGAAGATTAACACAATTTGACTGTTTTTGCGT
>JAQMYL010000010.1:21971024-21978524 GCA_030014365.1 Clarias pachynema | reverse complement strand
GGGTGAATGACGACCCATCTTCAGCTTTCAGACAGGGGCCATCAGGTTTTGATTTAAAATGTCCTGGTATTTCAGAGAGTTCATGATGCCATGCACCCTAACAAGGTTACCAGGGCCTTTGGAAGAGAAACCGGCCCACAGCATCACAGATCCTCCACCATACTTCACAGTGGGCATGGGGTGCCTTTCCGCATACTCATCTTTTGTTTTATGCCAGACCCAGACAGTGTTTGTTACAAAAAGCTCTATCTCAGTCTCTGAGATCTGACCACAGCACACAGTCGCAGTTGAAGTCTCAGCAAACTCCAGACATTTCTGTTTGTGATTGTAGGTGAGAAAATGTTTTTTCCTTTCATGCCGCCCAAACAGCTTGTTGGCATGTAGATATCGTCTGATGGTTGCTATGGAGACTTTGTGACCCCAAGATGCCACTTTTTTATGCAGTTCTCTAACAGTGAGGTTTGGAGATTTTTTTATTTTACTTCTTTTACCATCCTCCTCACTTGGCGTGGTGGCAAGACAAACTCAGGTCCTGTCTAGCCTTGTTTGTCACTGTTCCAGTTGTTTTAAACTTCTTAATGATTCCTCTGACTGTAAATGTGGACAAGTTTAGGCAAGTGGCGTCTGACTTACTTGAATGGGGTGTTCACTCCCATAAGAGTGGATAAGAGAAATAGGCCTCTGTGTCATGTCATATTTATACAACAGGGAAACAGGAAGTCAGGAATTATTACTTACAAGTTTCTAGATCCTCTTATTAACTTTATAAACTACAACAAAAATTACAAAAATGCTCCAATTACATTTATTTTATTGGAATTGTTAGGGGTGCCAATAATTGTGTCTGTGGAGTTGAATGGCAACATACCGGATGCCAACCGCCATAAAACAACAAAAAAGTGCATTAATAATAATTTAGGCACTGCATGCCATGACCGTGAGACTGCTGAGCATGAACTGCTCTCATGCAGGAACTACAGTATATACAGGAGAGGCTACAGACGGTACAGTATGAGGTCACAGCCCCAAGAACTAGGGAGAGTAGAATGCAAAGTTAAAAGACTTAGAATAGGGAGTCACTGATTAGGGAGGAAATAATTTAGTGTTGTTTTTGAGGAAAACTGAGCAGAGGACAAAGAGTTCGAGAAACAGAACAAGACAAGACAAGATCAGGAAAGGAAAGGCGTTTTTTTTAAAGGTAGGCTGGTCTGGAAAATCAGGTTTAAGACTCTGGGAATATGAGGGAAGGTGAGAACTGCAGTTGGCAGTCATGTAACCTATTGGATTCCAGCCACCGTTAAACAATGAAGAAAAAGAAGAAGAAGTAGTGCTTTAATAAACCTGTTATTTGAATGACATTTGGAGCTGCAGTCAGATCTGTTACAGAACATTAATCAACACTCAGAGCACCACTTCATTATCACGTCATGAGCTTCACTTCTCTGTAGCCGTTCAACTTCTTGGCTCAGGTGGATTCTCATTTTACACACAGTTAATTTGTGTAGTGGTGCAAATAATCCTGTAATCCCAGGAGCTGATGTTTATTGCCCATTTTCAGCTTCTTTACAGATAAGTAAGGTTTTTTTTGGTGATTCTATTTGAGATACAAGAGTGATCTGCAGTAATGGAATAAGGTTATCTGGAATTACTTTATTGTATTTGGAATAATAATCTGCCCATGGTGACGAAAATATCAAGCATAGACAGAAAACAGATCACACACCGTCCACTAATGAAGCCACGTCCCAGGATCAGCATACGTACTGAAGTCCTGTTTAATGGAGCAAGTTGTAGACGGGATTCTAAACTGAGCTCTAGGCGAGACGGCCACGTTCTGAACTGCATGTGTGTTAGTTATAACAATAACATCATCCAAACATGCACAAGGTACACTAGACATTTTAGGGCACAAAATGAGGCAAACGTGGATTCCTCATGATGGTGTCATACTGATGGCAGTTCCTGCTATGATCCACTTGAGGGCGTGCTGTTACAAGAGAATGAAGAGCTCTGCCTCAATATTACCACCCTGAAGGGAAATGACTCTCCTGCAACAGCATGTACAAAAAAATGTTAAAAGACAAGAAAGAACGACACCTCAGACATCATTTTATCCATTTATAGTTATAACGCCGGAGCAGCTACAAGACAAGTAGATTCTAGCTCTCACTTACATTATAGCTGCTCTTAACAAACCATTCACTCACTGCCTTTAATGATTTGACATTTTTTCTTCTTTCTTGATGTTTATGAGACTAGAAAAGGCAGTGTGTCACTGAGCAAAGAATAAACTCCCCTGTACTGTGCTGAAATACTCCGTTACGAAGGACTTGACACTGGAGACTCCTTTAGTGAGTCTGGGGAGAGAAAAAAAACTTTCATCATAGAAAACTTTACCATAAAATTAGTGTGACATAATATTGATGCTTCATATAATTTATTATTTGATACATAAACATTGTATGTATATGTATTATTCACGATTCAAGATTCAAAGAACTTTATTAATCCCAGAGGGAAATAGCTTATGCTTATTATATGTAAACATAAAAATTATATGTACATGATGTATGATACCTTCCCTAACTGCCTAGCCTGTCTGCAAAACAACAACAACAAAAAGGTTTTGGAGCCACTTTTATTTTTATAATCTATTTTAATATATGTTTTGTTCAGTAATAAATTCTATGTCTATAAGGGCTGACTCTCAAATCTCTCTAAATTCACCACACACACACACACACACGGATTAGACTTAGCACTGCCTTATAGTGCACTATTGTACCGTATTAGCCCGTGCTTAAAGTGATTAAAAAACAAATATAAACCAGATATTACTACATAAATAATAAATATTGCTAATCTTTTGTTTAGAATTCGCTATTTTGACGGGTTTGCCCGGGATATTGTTGTGTTTTAAGTTCATAATAATAAATAAATCATGCTAACAAGCGGGGGAAGGAATTTGATGCGACACACAGGAAGTCGGTACGTCTGTGATTATGTTCCTACCGCGTAGAGGATTTGCGGAACTACAGTTTACACGTTAACGACTAAATCATATTAATACAAGCGGTGTGTTTTTCTCTCTTCTTCTTTATAAACATTAACATGCGGTTATATTTGTATATAATGTATATATATGTTTGTGTAAATGAAATGAACTGACCTCCCTGACATGGAGAACCCGTTCGAACCGGTAGGTAGCGAGTGTATATTATATGTTATATTAAATTACTGCAGTTTAAAGTGGTGATTTTAAATATATTTATGTTTCATGCTTTGATTCTGTGTTGGAGGTTTTGGTGTAAATGAGTGACAGATTTACTGTATAACTCTAATCATCCTCAGTTTTACATGTTGCTCTTCTTCATAACACTCGCAGTCAGATTTATTTATTCATTTGTTTACTTATTTATTATTTACTCATTATATTCTCATATCTGCACTGACCTCATTTTTGCTTGGCTGTCACCTGCAGTGGCTATAACTCAGTGCACCTCAACAGTCTAATACCACTAATGTTCATTCACTGATAACTGCATATTCATTTCATTCTATGGATATGTTTATGTACACTTATATAGAAAATGTATATTATATTTTTTATGTTATACATATAATACAGAAATGTGTGTGGCCAAAGAAACACGCCTGTCTCTGTCCGTCATCATGGAGGTGACCGATCTCGCTTCCCTAAACATTAAGAGTTTCTAATGTCAGTCGTTTTGGAGAGATGATCTTATTCGTCCCCCCAAAATCTCTGTTTTTCATTATTCATCTCGCGTCAAACAGTTATCATTTAAAATGCAAATTATTCATATTTTTTTTATTGATACTAAAATTTGTGTAAGCTTTTAGAAGCATAACAATTTTGCTTAAATTAAAGCGTTTCGGGCACAAATAAGGATTTTTTTCCCCCTCCAAATTGCTAACAACAGTGGTTTTGATTAAATTCTCCAAATTAGACACTTTGTTAAGTGGCAATAAAACAGAGAAAGCTATAGTTTATTCAGTTAAAATTGTGTTTTGTAATCTGCCCAATAATTATTGTTAACACATATACCGTTAAAGTTCCATGAGAGATGGTTTTTGGCAAAAGCATAAAAAGCAAAAAATCAGTAGTGTCCGTAACCATGTCAAATTCATTTAGCAATATCTTAAGAATTTCGCATTGCTTGTGAAGTCTAATTTGGCAAAGTTGTACCTGAAAGACAATTAAGATCACAAAAAAGATTTGAATTAAAGATTTGAATTAAAAAAATGTTACGTTCACCAAAACATAAAAGGGCATGAAATTGTATTTAGCAAATGTTTCTTTTGTTCTGATAAAAATATAAATGTGTATGAATATTTACAAAAATCAAAGCATGGATTGCGAGAAAACAAGAATTATTAAATCAAGTATTATGAAAAATAGTGTCATATCACCGAGGTTAGAGCACTAATACCAAGTTTTGGCCAATTATACTCTTTTTATCTTTTAATAAATTCTGTTGTAGTGTGATCGTCTTACAGGTTTTTCTTTTTTCCTTTTCTTGACTATATATGATTGCCGATCTGTAAATTGAAACCGCATGTTTATTGTCTATTATGTTACTATCCTTGCTACAATAAAGTATCTATCTATCTATCTATCTATCTATCTATCATCAACACAACATGCAGGAAAGTCAGTTTGGTAGAAAATGATAAAAATATAAATAAATATATAGTTCAACCTGCTCTCTGTGCACGATTACGGTACACGATATCAGCCAGACAGCACTAAATCTGATCAGGTCATCTGAGGTTAATGTGTGACAAATTTACGGTTAGTAATGTAGTCACAGAATGTTGTTTAATGTTGACGTTGTTCTGGAGCGCAGCTGCTCAGCTTCATTCGTCCGAGGCAGAATTTCATCATAAGACATGACGGATGTTTGTGTAAAACTAAAGCGACAGATGGACATTGTGATTAAAGTGATGTTAATGTATTTACCTTAATCGTGATCACACCTCTCAGTCCTCGCTTGTCTTTCTGCATTGCTCAGTGCTCTCCGGAGCGCGTCTTTCAATCCTTCGTCACCATCTCCGACTTCTCCGACGAGATCCTGCTGCACATCCTGAGCTACATCCCCAGTCACGACCTGGTGCTCAGCGTGAGCCGCGTCTGTCGTAAACTTCAGAGCCTGTGTCAGGACAAGAGCCTGATTTCTCACGTACAGCTCCATAAAGAGTACAGAGTGAGCACTGAAACCAGGATAAACCTTCATTTGTGAAGTTTTACACTGCTCACTGTTAACGTTATTTTATTGTTTTGTGCTCCGTCCTGCAGGCGTCTGATGAAGCTGTGAAGCGAGTGCTGAAGGAGCTTTGTCGTGACGTCCAAACTCTGGATGCTAGCGGCTGCTATTGGTTGGCCTGTAATACGCTGGACGTTGTAACGCGCTGTGTTGGACTCGTCCGGTTAGATGTATCAGGCTGGCGTGTGACTCCTGCGCGTCTCTCGCGTCTTCTGGGCTCGCTGCGGCTGCTGCGCTCGCTGGCGCTCGACATCGGGACAGGATTTGACCTGCAGGAGCTGGGCACTGATGGCAGAGCGACACTGGCGCAGCTCAGCGAGCTGAAACAGACCCTCCTGACGCCCTCGTACGGTGTGGTGCCATGCTGCAGTGCGTTACAGAGCCTGAGTCTGTACTTGGAAGTGGCCGAGGCTTGGCACGAGCGTACCGCGCGCCTCCAACTGATAGTGGGGCAGAGCAGCATGCCGCGCTACCACAACCTGCAATGGTTCTCCGCACACTTGGCACCTGGCGAGGTCAACCGCGAGTTGCTTAGCCTCTACTTGGCCGCTTTTAGAATGTGTGTACCCAAGAGCCTCACTGGGTTGGTTGTCGCCATCCCCGGTTCTGCACCGCACTTTCCTGGTTTCTCTTATTTACTAAACGAGGGCATTTTGTCAGCTGGGAGGGCGCTCAGTGCTTTTCAGCTTCCTCACACATGGATAGACAGCGCCGCCTTGAGGCAGGTTTTAGTAAAAGGTTGTCCTTTGTACTTGAACCTGTCACGGTGTGGGACTGGGGGATTTGAGCCACTGTGTGTGTTGCTGGGGGCCGGGTGCGAACTTTCACCCCTGCGCAGCCTCAATCTGCGCGGTAAATCCGAGGAGGAAGTGGACGCCGAGGGCGTCAGGACTCTTGCCGAGTTGTGCCCCAAACTTACCCACTTCAATCTGTCCTCCACACACTACCACCACAGTACTCCGGACAAGCTGGACGGGCATCTCTGTGGCATCCTCGGGCATTTTAATCATCTCCGTTCACTTGCACTGCCTGCGTGTGCGCTGTCACACGGGCCACCGGTACCAGCCAACAAACCCGATTTAGCGACAAAGCTGTCGTCTGAGTCGCTACTGCTCGGGCTGAAGAAGACTCGCCGCGTCGGTGTTCCAGCCTACCAGCCTACTCTTAACAGCGCGGACGGTGTAAAGGAAGAACAGGAAGGTGAAGCAGAGTCCTTCCTACGCCCGCTAATAAACGGCTGCACCTATCTGGTGGAGCTGGAGCTGATCGGGGCGGGTTTCTTGTCAGCCATGCCCAGATACGAGCCAGCCATGCGCAAGGATCCCGCCGCCTGCCCCTGGTCCTTCCAGGTAGGAGACGCCCAGCTGGCAGCGTTGGGAAAGCTCCGATTTTTGCGCAGGCTTACGCTGGCTCACCTGCCGGGGGTCCTGAAAGGTACCGGGCTCGTCCAGCTCGCCCTGGGGTGCAAAGACCTTCAGGTGTTATCTCTGGCTAACCTCGGGTCCTTAAAGACTGTGAATTACACAGCGGCTCTGCAGGAGGCGCTCAAACACTGCCAACAGCTCAGGCAGTTCAGGTGAACACAAACATGCACACACACAGTTATTTTTGTTTAATGTTGAAATTTAAAGTCAATAATCAATGATGTGTGTCTCGACAGGTTGGAGCAGCCGTACTTCAGCGCCAACTCGTCCTTCTTTGAAGCGCTCGCTCACTGTCGCCTCCTGCAGCGCCTCTGTCTCGTCTCGCGCCACGGAACGTTCCAGCACGCGGCCGCTGACGGTTTCATGCAGCACTGTGAGGACGTCATGATGTTCCACATGTTTACCGGAGGCACCCTCGTGTCCTGTAAAACACTGCAGAGTGCACTGCTCAGCCGGTCCGTGTTAGTCATGTCAATATTTTAACATTGATGGTGTTTAATCATTTGTTAACAGTGTCTTAAATTCAGTGTCCAATTCTGTCCCGTCTCGGATTTGAGTCTTGATATTGTTTGGTTTTCCTCTGCCATAAAGTCCCCCTTTATTACATGTGCTTGAATAACCTGGTTTGATAAATGTCACGTACCTGAACAACGAGACCGGGTGTTAAACACTTCTGTTGTCGTTTTCTTCCTCTAGTCTGTCTGCATCCCGTCCGGCCCTCAGCGTGGTGGTGTACCCGCTTCTCCACGAGGACCTCGGGAACCTGATCAAGGAAATGCCACTCTGCCACC
>JAQMYL010000010.1:21806399-21818061 GCA_030014365.1 Clarias pachynema | reverse complement strand
GGGTTCGAACCCCCGACCTTCCGATCAGTAACCCAGTAACCCACAGCCTTAACCGACTGAGCCACCACTGCCCCTAAATCATAGTTTCTATGATGGTTTCTTATGACCAATTATTGCTCAACATTATTCCTAAAAGCCAATGACTGCAAATGCAGCATATTAAAATGATCATGATTATTAAAAATATGTATATGTTCATTCTACATCATCCAGGTTTTTTTTTAGAAGCTAGAATTTATATATTTTTTCCCACACATAAGTTAACGGAGCACAAATTCCTACTAATCATGAAATTTCTCGTCAGTGTATAATGCATGTTTTAGTGCTACTGTACTTTAAATTAGGAAATTATAGTACAGTTAAGTACAGTGTTTAGACATCAGTGTAGTTGTGTGACAGTTTTGTGTAGATGAAGCTGTGTGATTCAGTTTTACACTCACGGTGGGTTTTCTCCTAAGCCATGGCCGTTATACTGCATGACCTTGTCTGTTCCATAGATGTTCAATAACTTGTATGGATTCAGTGATAGCAGAATACAGCCGATATAAGTCTAGGAAAAAATACAGAGAGTGGAAAACAAGCCCACAGCACAGTTTTATTCTATAAAAGTAGTTGATTAGATGTCTGAAAACTTTCTGACTAATACGAAGCACTGACACTGGAGACAACTTCCATCAGTGGTGAAAAAAAATATCTCTATAATACCATATCAATGATGACATGTTCTTCATTGCTATAAGTACAAATCCTTGTGAATTAGTTACAACAGAAATTATATAGGAACATATGGAAAACATTTTAACCTTCTGACCAATAAAAACTCATTATTCATTTGAAACAGTATGTGGACTCACGTATATGAGCTCCCGGTCAAAGCGACTGTTCAAGTTCATTAAAACTGCTGCTTCTGTTAATTCCCTACGAAGAAGATTGTATATCAATACATTGTATTGTCTTATAATTAAATCAATGCTTTGTGAGTATTTCTTTGTGCATTTGTGCATATACTTATTCTGATTTTCTTACTCTAACTGTGTCATGTCCTCAAGTCCATCAGCTTCTCTTTTCTCCCTGTAACTCATGGTAGGCAGACTTCTTATAGAGTACATCTGTTTACAAAACAGGAATTAGTTGTATAACTGAGATTCTTACTGTACACATCTAGTAGCAAAACATGTCACCATTTCAATTATTTTCCTTGTCCTAAAATAATCTGATTACAATCATTAATTGTAACCCCAACTCATTCAGACTTTTAAAGTTCTCTTTAACAAATTAGGTCAGTGAGTCAAGTCAAAGCAGAGATACCAGCTGTCAAGGAAGTAACCTGAGCAAGGATATAATCAGTCGTGTAAATCTCATCTGATATCCCGTGTATTCAAAGAGCTAAACCCTGCTAGAGATAGTTGAGCATGGCTAGGCCTTTTGTGCAACCTCAAAGCCACACAGACTTTCAGCAGTGACCTTTCCATCATTACCAACAGGTAAAACTATACCAGTTTGGTGAATTAAATTCATTATCTATAAATATATCTGACATGAGCAAAATTCTACCCCGAAAGCAGAATATGTAGTGTCTGATTTCTGAAATGTCTATTAAAGAATGCTTGATGAAACTACATTTCATTTCATGTTTTCATTTGATAAAATGTCCTTATACAGTTAGGAGATTGACATCTCCGTCACTTAAAATAAAAGTAAACTGCGTTACCTTATCATACCAGTGGCCTGTGGGCTCCCCTTCCCGATCTGGTACCCACTGAACCTCACCTTCCCTGGGCCCAGCACCAAATGATGGCAGAGGAAGGTGGTCAATCATATTTTCGTCACGGTACATAGACCACTTGGTAAGATTTTGTACAGTCCCATGAGGTAAAACCTTCTCTGCAGCCCACACATCCTCTGCACTTCGTCCCTCCCTTGCATTCATAGCCCAATGCTCTTCAGCACCTTTTCTTTGCGGAGAAACAATTGCATATCTACCGTCCGGTCCAATAATCAATCCAGATGCCGTAACCGTAGATAGGGCTGACGGTAGCTGATAGGAGGCATTTTTTAGGGCAGTGTTTTTTAGAACGTCTTGCAGTTGAGGTGACGATGCAACTGCAAAACCTTGCATGAGAATGGATTCATTAGGTAATCGGTAACGGGCATTACGAAGATGTTGGTTTAAAAGGGCTTGTGAAAGTTTGGGATTGGTGGCATAACTACGAGGATCCGCATATAAAATAGAATCATCTGGTAGTCGGTATGTGGCTTTGCGAAGGTTTGGGTTTTTCAAGGCCTCTGCTAGGTTTGGACTGATGGGTTTGTTATTTAAAAATATTGATTCATCTGGAAGCCTAAAGGAGGCTTTTTTGATGTCCGCATTTAAAAGGGCATTCGCTAGGCTTGGTGGGTGTACTGGATTAGCACTGATTATACTGCCATCAGGTAGCCTATAGCTAGCATGACGCATATTTGGATTCTGCAAAGCACTTGTCAGATTAGGGGAAGGGGTGGTAGGCTGTGTGGTTATAATAGACCCATCTGGTAATCTGTATCTAGCATTCCGCATCTGTGTGTTCTGAAGTGCACGTGTTAAATTTGGGGAGGTAGGCTTTGACTCAGGAAAAAAAACTGTGCCATCACTTAATCTATAGGATGCGTTTCGAATCATCGTGTTTTGAAGTGCACTTGACAGAGCTGGAGAAGTTGGTTGCTGCTCTGTAAAAATAACCGTTCCATCTGGCAGCCTATAGGATGCGTTTCGAATGTTATTGTTTCTAAGTGCACGGGACAGATTGGGAGAAACTGGCCTTTGGTGGTAATCTCCAATAATGGAATTGTCTGGAAGTCTGTAGGAAGCATTTTTAATGTTTGGATTTCGCAAAGCACTGGATAGATTCGGAGAAGCGGCTTGTTGATGCTGTTGTTGAAGCGGGTCTGTGGTGATTATAGTACCATCTGGAAGTCTATAAGAAGCATATCTTACGTTTGCATTATTTAAGGCATTAGAGATGTTTGGTGAAAAGGGTTGTTGTAGCTGGGGCTCCATATTTATTATGGTCCCATCAGAAAGCCTGTAGGAAGCACTCCGAACTTGTTGATTTTGTAAAGCATTAGTGAGCATTGGAGAGGTAGCTGGAGCCACCATTTGCCTGCCATGTACCAGTGTGCCACCTGGCAGATTGTAGCTGGCACCACGGACTTGAGGATTATGCAGTGCATTTGACAAAATAGGGCTTTGGGTATAACCACCCATGGGAACATAAGAATGGGTTTTCCTTGATTGAGACAGTTGTGTTTGGTAAGAAGCATTCCGGATTTGTTGGTTTTGCATAGCGTTTGAGAGAGCTGGTGATCTCCTTGGACTTTGGCCATATCTGGATCCTCTCCTTTGTAAATGTGTTCGATAAGAAGCATTTCGAACATTGGGGTTTTGAAGAGCATTAGTAAGGAGGGGCCCAGAGCCTGGCCCTTCTATGTAGTCATACTGTGACACAACTGGAGAGTAAGGGGAAGAAGGCATTGGTAGAACTGTTTTGTAAGAGGCATTATGAAGGTAAGGATTTTGAATTGCACTAGACAGTGATGGAGATGCAGGCAGACCTATACCCTGTCCAAGAACATCTGCTTCAGCAGCATATGGTGACATTGATGGCTGTAATGATGGTGAGCCAGGAAGCTGTACCATTTCAGGAGCATATGGAGAGCCTGGCCTTTGCAGTGGTGAGACAAATGATGCTTCACGGACTTGAGTATTTTGTAAAGCATTTGATAAAACAGGTGATGCTAGTGTCTCAGGGTAATGGTGTAGAACAGTTTGTGGCACTGGAGCTACTTGAGGCACTGGAGTGTAAGTAGTGCTAAGCAAATTTGGATTTTGTAATGTATTTGATATGTGGGGTGAAGGTGGCTGCTCAGGAAATTGTTCTATACCAGTGACTTCAGGGACATAAGGTTGCATAGGTTGTTGCAAGGGTGAGTTAAAAGAGGCATTGTAAATACTTTGATTTTGTAAAGCACTAGCAACCATGGGTGCCTGAGGCACATTTATCATTTGATTAAATTCCACAGGGACTGGTTCTATTGAAGTAGGATAAGGATATGCCTCAGACATCTGAACATTTTGAAAGGGACTTGAGATAATAGGTATGGGTGATGTATGAGGGGAAGGAGTTCGCATTGGTAATGGTGAAGCATGTCTGATAGAGGGGTGAGGGGAGGTTGGTCTGGGCATGTGCCTAATGGAAGGTTGGGGTGATTTAGGACCAATGTGCTTTACAGAAGGCTGTGGTGAAGGGGGTCCTCGCCTCAGAGACTGCCTGGCCATCAGAGGACGGCCAAGGCCAACAGGTCTTTGTGCATTCCGTGTGGGACCTGCTCGTCCTGGGGGAATCCCCATTCCAGGATGCTGACCTGGAAGCTTTGGCGAAGCTCTGATATCCTGTGCCATGACCGATCTGTTGCTACGTATGGATGCTCGAGATGGAGGCATTTTTTTGCTTGATGTGCCAAAACGACCCATTTGACCGACAGATGGTTTTACTGTTCCCATGGGAATATTTGGACGTCCCATTCCACGCATTTGACCACCAGGTGTCCCGAATGGGGGTGGGTTCCTCATAAGACGGGTTGACCTACGAGAAAAGTTGGGTGATGGTGAACTTTGTCCAGCAGGCAGTGGAGGTTGAGGAGATTCTGAACCAACTGCAAAACTTCTCCGTGAAGGTGTAGGTGATGATCTTTGAGCTGCAAATGGGGAACGTGGCCTATTGAAGTCCAACTGCTGAACACTACCCATAGGATGCCTGCCCATTTGTGGAGAGGCTGGAGGGCTTATTTGCCTAGGAGGTGATGCGGAACCATGAAGTTTTCTTGCACCAAATGGACGATGACTTATTGATGGGGAAGGACCTGGACTCTGTCTCCTTACTGAGGCACGGGGAGAATGGGGTGGGCTTTGCTTGTGGATGGAACCATGAGCAGGAGCTGGATGGCTTGTGCGAAATGAAGGCATTCGACTAGGCATTTGCCGGGCCATAGGAATCGGGGAAGACCTGGCTTCGATGAATGAGGCCTGAGGCTGGAAACGACGAAAGGCTACTGGAGAAGCAGGTGGGCTGACTTGCCTTTGTCCAAATGGGGAAGGTGGACGTTGAACATGTGGAGATGACATTCCTCTTATTGGAGATGGAGGCAGATCCCTAGCCCCAAATCTCCGTATGGAAGGCTGTGGAGAGGGACTCTGTCTTCTCCGTATGGAGGGCTGAGGAGAAGCGTGAAAGCTTTGTCTCTGCATGGGAATTTGGGGAGGCCCCACATCCATTAATGGCTCTGTAAATATTTCTCTTGATAACATTGGGGACATGGGTCTTTGTACAGGGGAAGCCATCATTCCCATGGACCTCCTGCTTGGTGTAGGTGATGGAAGGAACGTACCACCTTGGGCCATGGGTGTCATATACGGAGTCTGAATGTTAGGGCTCACAAACCCCTGAGGACTATTTGCTTGCTTTATTAACATTGCAGTTGGTGTGGGAACCTGGGGTATCCCTGGGTGCAGCAGCTCTTGTGTTTGTACAGGTACAGGAAACCCACCATCCATGAGTGGACCAGAAATGAATGGTACATTTACAGGATCATATTGTTGTGGCAATGGAGGAAGTTCAACTGCCATCCTTTCTTTACCAAAAAGTTTTACTTGAGGCCTTGGAACTCTGAACATCTCTCCTTGAAGATTCATTGGATCTATATCATTAAACTCATCACCCTCCATGACATCATGCATAGTATAACCATATGGCTGGTACATGTTGTAGGAAGATTCAAGATATGGAGAGACGCCTGATTCACTGTAACTGAACTGGTAGTCCTGGAGGTATGGGTCTTCATAAGCTCCATATGAATTCATGTACGGATCAGTTGCTCCAACTTCACCGTATACATTGTCATAGAATTCCTGAGGGTCTTCAAAGTAATCAAACTGACCCTGGTCATAAAACTCAATTTGGTCTCCATAAGGATCATAACCTTCATCAATAAGATACTCGTCCTCATCATAATATTCCATATTATCAGTGTAACGTGGATCCATAAGGTGCTGTTGGCCATAGTACTCCATTTCCTCTGGATAGTAGCCCATTTGAGGTTGTGCAGAATATGTGTTATAGTAGTCCAAACCATCATCATAATATTCTCCTCCATTCTGTATTTCCATATGTGGGTTGTAGTACTCATCCTCAATATCATAGTAGTCTTGATCATATGCCTGGGGCTCGTAGTAGTCTACAGGATCTTCATACCAGTCTGGGTTTCTCTGGAATGACTGTCTGTTAAATGCACCAGATCTCATTCTGCTGTGGTTATTATAGTCATATTCATCAAAATCATGTTCATACGCGTAGTTGTGATGGCCGTGAGGTCCTCGCATACTTGTTTGTCGGCTTCCCCCAGGAAATCGTTTAGTGCTTGACTGTCCCCAGCGGCCATGATTTCTGTTATATTGTTTCTGTTTCAATTTTGTTGAGAGGAACTTCTTAGTTAGCCAGTTTGTTGCTCCAGCAACTTTACCCAATATCTGACTATGGAGTTTAAAAAATGTCCCATCTCCTGCTTTCTTTTTTCCGAAAAGTCCTTTAAAAAACCCTGTCTTCTTCTCTGCTGGTTTGTTGCCACCAATTCTAAGTAACATGTAGGATGGCTTGCGTCCAGACTGCTCATTCTGCTCCTTTTCTTTTTTCTTTTTCTTACTGGCTTTGAAGCGCATCAGAAACCTTGGGGCATTCCTCAAAACAGACTTCCTTCTCTTTTTTTTAACCACAAAACTCTTTTGCTTGCCAAGTCCTAGAAACAGCCTAGATGTATTTTTTAGTCGCCTCTTTGAGCTCTTCCCAATTCCAGGGAACCCAAATAGTTTCTTTGTAGGTTCTGGTGCTGGCTCAGGTGGAACCTCTTCCTTTTTCTTCGGCTTTTTCTTTGTTCCTTCTGCCTCAGGTTTGGACTTTGATTTATGGGCATCTTTTGATTTCTTTTTTCCTTTCCTATCCTCTTCACTTTCTTCATTTTCCTCATCTTCCTCATCCTCTTGGTCTTCTTCATCTTCCTCATCCGATACAACACGCTTTGATTTGGACTTTCCCTTTGCTGCTTTGCCTTTAGCGCCACCCTTTCCATGCTTGCGTCCATCCTCTTCTGATTCTTCCTCCCTATCTTCATCACTTAAATCTTCCTCATCCTCAATCGGTTCTGCCTCTGAACCCTCTTCTGACTCACTGACCACTTTTGCCCCCTTTCCTTTGTCCTTTCCTTTCTTCCCGTCATCTTTTCCTTTACCTTTGGGCTCTTCTTTTCCTTTTTTCTTATCATCCTTTCCTCCCTTCTTGTCATCTTTAGCCCCCTTTTTGTCATCTTTCCCCCTTTTTTCTTCCTCTTTGCCTTTGCCTTTTTCAGGCTCAGCTTTTCCTCCTTTTTTCGCCGCTGATTTTGAGTCACCCTTTTTGGCTGGCATTTTGCTCTTTTCCAATTTTGCAGCTTCACAAACAAAGACATAAATTAAAAGTTCATTTTAGAATTATGACCAAATTCTAAATATATTATACAGAATTGTACTATATATAATAACAAAGCATCTATGAAAATCAAGTGATTTCATATAATTTTTCAGTTAAACTCACTGAACTTACAGTATATAATTCATGAGTTACAGCAAACTTTATTTAATACGCACAAACATTTTATATCAATCAACTGAACGAGGGAAGTCCAAAACAAATCCAAAAATTGAGACAGATCAAACTAGCCAGATTTAGGAAGATTTAGCAGACGGCATAGTAGCAAGGTTGTTTTGTGTCGTTTTTAGCATGGTTAACTATGACAATTATTTAGTTTTGGGGGGCATGGCAAAAATGTCAATCAACTGCACCATGAATGCGCATGGTAACTTGCAGATGATGGGAATTTATTAACATACACACGGCATGCAGGTACGTAGAAAAGTATCATCACTGAAACTTTTGTAAATCTGGCAGGGACAAATGAGACCCGTTCTGAAAAAGGGCAATTACGTTCTATAATAAAAAAAAATAGCTATGAAATCTCATTTTGCTAAGTACCTTTGCTTACCTTAGGATGCACTCACAGTCTTTAAGGTGGTGTGATGTGGACTGTCTGGATTGTAACTGGATAAACGTCTGTCCTCATGGTTTCTCCTGTAAGTTCCATGGGTGAAGCGAATTCCTCTGTTGAAATAATTCTGTATTCCACATTCATCCAGACTCTCTTTTCCTCTACCTATCACTTGAAAGACAAAGCCTCAGTTGTAAAGCGCATAAACAGGTCATGACTACTCTAGTTCCTGGATCTGACCGTATCGGCTCGTCTCGGCTAGACCGATCATGAGCGAGGGGTGAAGTAACTGTGTCAGAGGATCTGTGTTGGTGTTTGTTCCATGTTTGTGGGACTGTAGAAGGAGCATTAATTTGTCAGGTCTCCTTGCCTTGATGTAACTTTAGCTCAGGTCTCATTCCAGCATGAATAATGTAGACGCAGAGAGACAGAGAAAGCGTGAGAGGCAGAGAAGAGGAGAGAGAGACAGAGAGACAGATGGATTCAGATCAATCTCAAAACTCGACTTCTTTAAATGTATTGCTGAGCGCTCATGACAAAACATGATGGTTGAATATAAACACAAATAAACTACGTATGAAGGAAAATTCAAGATGGAGTTTATACTGTAAGTTCTGAATGCAATCTTGAAAATTAATCAACTAAACAGCTACAAGTCCATTTTTAGCAGAGCGTTCAGGTCTGATGTTGATTAATGTTTGCATTAATTATTACACAACGCTGCACAGAAGTAAATCTACTGTAGATTGAAAAGGTGTTCTGATTATTCTAATATCAGAATAATTTACTTCTGACGCTTATGGAAAGTTACATAACCATGCCTGATCTTATATTTCTTTTACCTTTATCTATCATTGAGCACCGCCTGGTTAATTAAATAAAAAGATAAATATCCTTTACATTGGGAACCTAACCCTGAAAGTATCAGGGGTAATTAAAAATAGCGTTGTAAGGATGTAACTATAGAAACCAAGGCTTGATGTCATATCAATAAGAGCTACTTTAGACCAGGAACTGCATTCAGATTTGCTTCAGTTTCATCTCTAGTGCGTTTGAGTTTTGTGATTTGGAGACTCCTTTCATAAACATAACAAAAACCTTCCCTTCACCAAACTGACCATCATATGTCGGTCTTACAACATGTCTATTAGTAGGGTTAGATCTATGAACAAGACGTTGCTATAGAAACTGTCATAGCTTCTCTTTGAGATTTTTTTTGTAAAAGGTAAAAGGTTGAGAACTGCGCTGGAATATATGTAACGTCATCGCTTGTACTGTATTTTGTCGTGAGTGTGTGTAAGACGTAAGACCTCAGTCATTTCTACCTGTAAGGGTGCGGATATCCGGTTGCCGGATTCTCATCGGACGTCTTCTGTGTGTAAGTCAACCCCAAGTCGATTAGTATGCGTAACGCAGTGTGGGAAGCGGGTGCCGTGTCACAGGTAATCATGGAAAATAACCTTTTGACCTCTGATAAGGGTAACAATGGGTCCAGGGGCCAGAGCTCATTTCTTTTAGAGGTAAACTCAACCCAGAACGGGTAAAGGATGTACCGATAGACGTGTGATTATCACGTGAAAATAAAAGCACTGAAAGTGAATTAGTGATAATGAGTAAAAAGAGTCAAACATGCATGTGATTAAATTTCAGGGTTCATGGAAGGAGTCTCCAGTGTCAGTGCGATACAAGGGGAATTAAATACTTTAGACTGGGTTGTTATTAAAGATGCTACATTTTTTTGTTAATGCCGTAACAATAAATCTGCTTCATCACTGATTATGTTCCTATAACTGCATACTCTGAAAGTGTTAATGATGGTGATGTAACACAGCAGCAAAGAATCTCTTAGAATCCGGGATTTATCAGAAATTCATCCAACAAAACCTTTGGCGGAGAAACAGAATACTTTCACCAAAGACTTATCGCTCTTCCTGCACCTGAATATCTTTAACCCACTCACCTAAAGAGAAGCTTTACTGCTCGAGTGACTAGTGGATTGTAAATTGTCCCATGATGCCACCTGCTGTGTGGAAAACAAACAAACATCTAAAGTCTTGAACCTAATGTATTTGTTTGATTTACAAATAATAATAATAATAATAATAATAATAATAAAAATAACAACAACAACAACAACAATAATAATAATAATAATAATAATAGATTCATAATGACAATCATGTGCTACTGTATGTGCAGATGCTTTCTCTGTAAATTAGATTCACTGTTTACTTATGTTTTTATTATATACAGTAGGGAGGATAAAATGAGCAGTAAATGACACATAACAGAAGATTAAAAATAAATAAATATCAAAACACTAAAAAAGCACCAGAAAAAAAAAAAATCTATCTCATATAATTCACACAAATATAAAATTCTATTCTTTGGATTTTTTTTTTTTTTTAACTAATACATTCTGTCATTTTAAAATAGAAGAATGAAGGGTATACTATTATTAAATTTACATTAATGAATAAAATATTAGCAATTATAAAAATGTATTATAAAATATTTATTCTTCTCCTTTTAGTGAAAGGAGAAAAAAAAAACTGGATAAAAAATGTGGATCAAATCTGAGGACAATCTTTCTGTATAAAAATGAAGCTTATACAGTGAGGGACTTTTAGTTTTACTTTAATTATGAAACCAGTTTGGCTTTTGATTATACTTTGAGCTCAAATCACGAATAACATGCAGTTATTTTAAGTAATAATAATAATAATAATAATAATAATAATAATATTAAAAAAAAAAAAAAAATCCCAAACCAAAAAATGTAACTGATCATAATGCTTTTTATTGTTTTATTGCTTTTTTTTTTTTTTTTTTTTACTTTTTATTTATGCTATTTTACTTTTTAATCTGTTATATTCTGAAAATGAATTTAAATCTTTTCATTTAAAAGAAGTTTCATACATTGAGGGATTTGTTTTGTGATTTAAAAAACATAATAGTTATATAATTTATTTAGAGTTTCTGTACACATTAAAATGTTGTATTCATCCCAGTGTATTTATTATTATTATTATTATTATTATTATTATTATTATGAAATATAATAAAATATAATTATCATATTATCAATTATCGATTGCATTTCTTAAATTAAATAAATAAATAATAAGACTAGTATGACGTCGCAGTTCTTAGAAGCCCCCCCCCCCCCTCACCACCCCTCCCCCTTCCCGCCGGCAGGTCGCGCGCGTTCTGTCGTGTGCACGCGCACGGGGCAGAGCAGACACCCTGAGCGCGCGCGTGCGGAGGCAGGCGGAGGAGGATGACGATGATGAAGATGAACGGGACCGGCTCGTATGGAGCGGGCAGAACCGGGGCAGAATTCGACCCCATCAGCTTCGCCAAGCGGCCGCAGACCATCTTACGGCTCCTGGCCTGGGTAACACACCGGATATCCGGTTATTCGTCTATTTACTCTACCTCCATCTCTTTATCATCCTGACTGCGTGTCTGAGCTCATCTTCATCATCATCATCATCACCATCATGCCGAATAACACCGACACGAATATAAACACTCATCATCATCATAATAA
>JAQMYL010000010.1:21798899-21803899 GCA_030014365.1 Clarias pachynema | reverse complement strand
GACAGAAAACAGGGATGCAATTAAGAGAAAGAGAAATAGAGAGAGACAGAGGGAGACAGATAGAGACAGAGGGAGACAGAGAGAGACAGAGGGAGACAGAGAGACAGAGGGAGACAGATAGAACAGAGGGAGACAGAGAGAGACAGAGGGAGACAGAGGGAGACAGATAGAGACAGAGGGAGACAGAGGGAGACAGATACAGACAGAGGGAGACAGATAGAGACAGAGTGAGACAGAGGGAGACAGATAGAGACAGAGGGAGACAGAGAGAGACAGAGGGAGACAGATACAGACAGAGGGAGACAGATAGAGACAGAGAGAGACAGAGGGAGACAGAGAGAGACAGAGGGAGACAGATATGTGCATATACATGAGAAATGAATGAAAGAAAGAAAGACCGGCAATAAAAGATGGAAGCGAGACAGGAAAAGACAGGACTTGTGTTCAAGTTCCTTTATTTAAGTAATAAAACTCTCAGGAACGTAACTAATATTTCAGAGAAACTCCGTCCACGTTATTGAGTGTCATGTTTGCCGTACCATCAGCTGCTGTACCTGAGCTGTAGCTTTGTGGTCAGGAGTCTCCAGTTTCAGAAGAAAATTTTTACTTTATTAAAAAACTTTCCAAGACAGCGAGTTTCTTTTCAGTTCCTTGATAAAAAGCTGCGCAGTAGCAGACGTTCGGACGTGATGTGACTTTCTGTCTGTTGCAGATCTTCTCCATGGTGGTGTTCGGCTCGATAGTGAACGAAGGCTACGTGAACATGGGCAGCGAGCGGCTGCACTGCGTGTTTAACAAGAACGAAGACGCCTGCAATTACGGCATCATCATCGGCGTGCTGGCGTTCCTGGCTAGCCTGAGCTTCCTGGCCCTGGACCTGTACTTCCCCCAGATCAGCAGTGTGAAGGACAGGAAGAGAGCCGTGCTGCTGGAGATCGGCTTCTCAGGTACACACACACACGAACACGTTACACGGTAGCGGCGAACTGAACACGGACCTGCGTGTGGAGCTGTGTGTCGGACCTCGTGTTCGGTCAGATCGCATCATACAGAGACAGTTTCTTGTCTTTTTGCAGGACTTTGGGCGTTTCTCTGGTTTGTTGGGTTTTGCTTCCTGGCCAATCAGTGGAGTCGGACTTCGCCTAAAGAACTCCCGCTGGAGCAGGCTTCAGACGCGGCACGAGCCGCCATCGCGTTCTCCTTCTTCTCCATTCTCACCTGGGTAGGAACACACACACACACACACACACACACACACACACACACTGTATGCACATGCACATACACACCTGATCCTATCTGACTGTTAAATTTGCGTTTCAGGGCTATCTGTGTCTGCAAAACACGCACAGGTTTAAAAACATTGCCTTTCTGGAGGACAACCAGAGGCTGCTGTCCAAACCTCCCCCAACACTCGCGCTAGTCTAGACTAGCCTACGCTTAGCGCTGAACTAACTTTCTAATGCAGTTTAAATACTACCTGCTACAGCATCCAGTCTACACCACACACACTTACAAAAAATACAATTGATGTTTAAAACGAAATTTTATTATTTACAAATAAAATTTTATTGAATTATTCATCAATAATTTTCCGCTTAGCTTTTTGACTAAAATTTGAACTTGCATGCTAAATAACTTTTAGCGTTTCCAGAATTCCAGAAGCTTTCAAACCCCAAGCGCTGCACATTAATGATCATTACCTGAAAACCTGTTGCAGATATTTAAAGATAGATTCCTGTATTTTGCTACAGTTGTACTAAAAACACTAACCTATTAACCTGACTAACGTGATGAATCTGGCTAGGTGGCGCTGACGCTGTTGGCGGTGCAGAAGTTCCTGCTCGGAACCGACATGACGCTCTTCACCTCCGCCGACGCCCCCAAACAGCCGTATCCCTCGAACGACGCGATCCACCAGACCACCGTAGACAAGAGCCCGACGCTGATCGAGACGGTGGAGACACGCCCACCCGGGTACCAGATCCCGCCTGCTTTTTAATCTCTTAGCCAATGAGAAGAGAGGAGGCCCGAGCGGACAGAACGGCTTCCTCGGTACTGCTTTCAACACACTCTAGTCGACTTCCCCTTCACTGATACTGAGGGAATCCTCCTAATACTAGGACTTAATACTGCGCTAATACTCCATTACTCGAATTATGTAATCCGCAACAAGAAGCGTTATAATAATTCTAAAATATAATACGTAATTGGGTTAGTAAACTAGTTTAACTACCAACTAACATGCTAGTCCGGAAACTTATTACCTGTAACTGAGTAACTTTTATTTTAAAATGTACCAATTAGTTTTGTTATGGTATCTACTGTAACCCCATATGGTATTACTGAGGTGTCTGACTACTTGTAGTTTAGTGCTTTAGTATTTCCGTTTATTATGTTGTTACGTAGCTAGTTAATAGGACTTTTTAAAATGGTAATTTCATGCTACGTTACATCACACAGTAACTTATACCCCAAACTAGCATTAAGCTACTGTGTGTAGCACACTTCTACACTTCACACTTCTAGTTCTAGCTAGTTAGATAACCAAATATACTGTAGTAGCAAACTACTATCACATACTGTATGTACAGAACTTAATGAAGCATCAAACAACCATCGAGTAGTTAGTACTGTATGCTGAAAAAAAGTGTGCTAGATTCATATTCGGTTTGGTGTAGTTCACTACTTTATGCGTAGTTTAGTTTCTTTGTAGTACTTTAGCATTTATTAAGCTACTTAGAAGTTTGATACTTTACTAAGTCATCTGTAGAAGTTTGTTTTTATTGTTATTTCTGTAGTACTTTTGTCCTTCATTAAGTAGTTAATTAGTCTTTGGTAGTTTAGTGCTTTATTAAGGTATACAACCACTACTTTTTAAATGAATCTGCCTACTTTCATGTAGTTTACTGCTTTACTAAGGTATGTAACTAGCACCTTTTTAAGGTATCTAACTACTTTCACATAGTTTAATGCTTTATTAAGGTGTGTAACTCGTACTTTCTTAATGTGTCTATCTACTTCCATGTAGTTTAGTACTTTATTAAGGTATGTAACTTGCACTTTTTTAAAGATATCTAAATACTCCATGGTAGTTTAGTGCTTTATTAAGGTACAGTATCCTCCCCTGTCTCGTAGTTTAGGATAGAATTTTGTTATCTTACAGTTTACGTTCCTTTATAAAGTTATACCTGTACTGTAGTAGTTTGGTAGTTTCATGCTTTAAGTTAGTTCTCTATGGTAGTTTAATACTTACTATTAAATTATCTAACAATCATGCTAACTAGTTGGCAAGCTAGTTACTTCTAAGAGTAACTAAATAGTACACAAACAATGTAGAACATGTGAAAGCTAGTAAGAAAGCATTACAAATTTACTAAACTACCAGAGGATACTTCGATACCTTAATAGCTTATAGTTAGTATTTAAAGAAACATGCTACATTAAAATGCAGTTTGGCCTAGTAAACTATCTAGTAAATTAAATATCTGATTCTTTTTACTCGCCAGTTGTTATAACCTGTAATGAGAGCTGGATGTTAAACAGCCAGCGGAGTTTGTTAGCCGCGTATTATTCCGTTCATTGTTCAACATAGAAAAATGTTACAGTACAAACAGCCAAGGAAATGACATCAACTACGTAAACTTTGTTTTCAGGATGGAATTACATTGCAAACACACGCTCCACCAGGGGGATTCTGGGTAACACACGCGCATGGTAGCACTGGGGACGTGGATGAGGGCGCGTTTAAAGCAGTACTGAAATGCACGAGTATTTTAACTTCTCATTTTTCTTTTTTGTTACAAGGGCTTGATTGTTAAAATGAAGTATTTAACATAATGTAATGAAATTAATCCATTTGTATTAATTAATATAATAATGAATAATATTAAACATAAAATTAATTACTATTGTGTTTAGGATTATAACAGTAAATAACCTGGAGGACGGGGATAAGGGGGAAAAAGTTACGATTAAAAAAGCTGGTATTTTGGATTACGTTAGTTTCTTAGACAAATGTTTCTAAGCAAAAATCTTATCAATTATGTATTCACATATTTATTTATTATTCTTTTATTCTATAAAATTTATTCTAAAGTTTGTTGATTTTTATTTATAATGATATCTAACTGTCCAGTGAAAGATGTGTAACACTAATATCACCGTATATAGACATCACTACTACACCTGGAGTGAGTGTGTGTGTGTGTGTGTGTGTGTGTGTGTGTGTGTGTGTGTGTGAGCTGGAGGGGTGGAGCTGCGGCCATTTTGCATAATTTTGTGTAAAAAAAAAATACACAAAGAGGGATAAGATGTTGTGCGGATGAGGAAACGACATTCCTGCTAATGAGAGCATCTCCAACTGTGTGTGTGTGTGTGTGTGTGTGTGTGTGTGTGTGTTGTTGGTCTTACTGCATGATAATATAAACTATAAAAAAGCCTAGTTTTAGGGAAGAGGCGACACATGATCAGTGGATCTCTGACTGAATAAACTCTCTTTCTGCAAGAACACGTGTTAATGTCTTTGTTTCTCGCTGCTTTTCTACAAACTCAAGATCTATTCTGAATAAAGTGTAAAAAGTCAACAAGGTGTTCAGCAGCAACGTCTGAGACGGATGAACTGCCCTGAGCTGATTGATCTCTGGGTTTAATTTCAGCAGGAATCCAAACGCCAAACACTGTAAATGATGGGACTCGGCAATGTCGAGACGTGATGTTTTACTTTGCTTTAATATTATGTCTGTTACATTACAGCCTGTAGCTAATAGACAATCTATATAAATAATAGAAAGGGTTTCTCTGGACACTGGGTCAGAACTCGCTCTTTCAATGATATCATGATATGTTTTATATGCTGGAGAACCAGAAACCAGAAAAACTGTCTGTCTGTAATGTACTGAATCTCCTGCAGTCCTTAGATCTTCTGCCTGAAGTTTAATCTGCACCATCAGTGAATCTAAATGTTGAGTAAAAGTGATGTTATGAACAGTTATGTGTGG
>JAQMYL010000010.1:21770871-21794152 GCA_030014365.1 Clarias pachynema | reverse complement strand
TATTTTAAAGTAGATTATTAAATCCCACACATAACTGTTCATAACATCACTTTTACTCAACATTTAGATTCACTGATTCGCAGATTAAACTTCAGACAGAGATCTAAGGACTGCAGGAGATTCAGTAAATTACAGACAGACAGGTTTGCGTGAAGCTGCGACAGACAGACAAATTGAATTTTTCTGAGACTGGTTTCGGTTCTCCAATGTATGAACAATAGATATCATTGAAAGAACGATTTCTGACCAACATACAAACCTTTCTTTTATTTATGTAGATGTCTCAATATTATTTTTTTTAAGTAGCTCCTGACTAGACCACTTATTTCTAAAGTTTCAGCTATATCTCCTTACAGATTATTTTCATAATTTTTTTTTGTCTTTGAGCTTAATGCAGGAAGAAAATATATTTAAAAAATGATAATAATCTGAAAAGCATGTTGTTTAAAGCTGTTGAAATTTTAACAAGAGAATTCTTGCACTGTTTAGGAAGAAGTGGTGTTGGACTTCTGACCAGGAGGTTCCCGGTTCGAGACCCAACACCGCCGGGTCTCCACTGTCAGCCCCTTGAGCAAGGTCCTTCCTTCTCAATCAGACATCGAGCTGGTGACCCGACCCTGTAAACCCGACCCTGTAAATCCATCACCCAGTGGCGAGACATCCATCCTAATTAACTAGTTCACTCATTTTATTATTTTAAAACAATGTTGCATCACACCACTTGTAAAAAACAAAAAAAATAATTTGATGCTCACTCATGATGCTCCAGGCCAAACATCATGATGTCATCCATTTTTCAGAAACTGACGTAGGTCTTTCATTGCTAAAAGCAAAATTTATTATCTTTAAAATACAGTCATTGGATTTCCTCTGTCCGTAGTTTCAGTGCCCTGAATATAACAAGAATTCTTCTGATCAAACAGTCCGAACGCCGCTCTTTCAGTCAAACCTGTAATATTTTTGGCATGTTTTAACAAACGCGTACAACGAAATTCTTCCAGGTTTTTGTCGAGACAATTTATCACAATTTTAATATCAAAACACAAAAACAGAAGTGAACTAGTACGGAAGGTACGTGACTCTTCATAACTCGCTGTTCATTTACTGCTTCACAAGCGCTTACTGTACGTTTCCATGGAGTCGTCTTTCTCCCACAGCAGAATAAAACGAATGAAGGAATAAAACATCGAGACGAGATTTGGTCTGAAGCTGACGGAAGGCTTGACGCTCCTTTCTAACGTATTGTTCAGAGCTTGAGAAGATAAATGTTCTTCTGCTTTTTTAACATTTTTATTTTGCAGAGCTATCTGTAGAAACATCTGACCAAAGTGCGAACTTCATGATGGAGCTGGTGGGTTTATCACTAACTGCGAATCTTTATTAAATACAAAAACATCATGAAGGTACTGCAGGAAGAGTGTAGGAGTGTAGGAGAACAGCTACAGGTATGGCTTCGGGTTGGGAACCATTATGGCAAACTGATGGTAGCCTGCATGTGCAAAACACGTTAGCAAACCAAACATCACAATAGCAACAAAACAGCAATAATAAATAAAAAAAAATACAAATTTCACTGCATAATCTGAGCAACTCTCTCTCTTTCTCTAACTCATTGTCCACAGCGCTCATCACCTGTACAGTGTGTGAAGCCTGGAGCCTCTGGCGGGGGACTCGGGGCCCGAGGCCGGGAACACCGTGGATGGGGTGCAGAGAACACGAGCACACACGAAAACAAACACTCATTCACACACTAGGGACAATTTGAGAAAACAATTACCCTAATCTGCAGGAGCACCCGGAGGAAACCCACCTACCACAGGGAGAACACGCGACAGAACCAGAATCAAACCCTCGACCCTGGAGGCCAGAGCCACACCGAAAAACACAAACCAAAATAAGTAGCAAAAAATGTGGCAATCGAAAACTACAGTAAAAAAAAAAAGCACATCATAAAACACTAAAACATGAGAACATGACAACAACAAAAAAATCTGACATAAAAATGCAACAACAAATGCAATAAAAATGCAAAAAGTGAATGCAATAAAAAAAAACAATATCAAAACCAAAACATGCAAAAAAATACACGACCAAACCAGAAACATCACTGCAAATTATGAAGCACAACAAAGACAATAAAAAAGTAAAAATGTATCAGCAACTTCAGCAACTCAAGACTAAAAACAGAACAAAAAAAAAATCATAAACACTTAAAATAAAATGCAACAACAAACCTAAAACCACAAAAGCGAAACACAACACAGAAACTAAAAATGCAAGAGTTAAACTGAAACTGTTTAACGAAATTGAAAATACAACAGAGTAAACAGTAAACAAAAAGAGTAAATAAAAAATACAAATTAAACTAACAAACAAACAAAAGTGAAACATGACAAAAAAACAAAAATTGCAACAACAAAAAAGTCAGAAAACACACCAAATAAAACACACAAGAAAATAGAAAAAACTAAACAAAAAGACAACAGTGATTTTGTAAACAGAACAAAAAACAAAAACATGATGGTGAAATTAAATCACAACAAGCCTTTGATGTTTAATTGTTGCTGCTGTTTTTCTGATAACGTGTTTCGCACTTACGGGCCACCGAACAAATCTGATGCCGACTGGTTGAAATGTTCGTTACTCAAACTAATCTAAGAAAAGCAATAATAATAATAAGAATAATAATAATAGTAACGCAATGATTTATGATATGCTTTAGAATTTCTGGATGACAAGAAAAACAAATAAAAAAAAAGATCAGGATCGTGTTTCAGTGAATATATTTTGTAGAAATGATTAATGGGTCAAGACAACTACAAAAAACATTTCCTCGTCCAAAAACATTCGAGTGCGTGCAAAACTCTTGGGCTTTTTTTCTTCTTTTCTTTAAATATAAAAATATCACAGGTGCTGCATTCAATAAATATATGAGCTCTGTAGAGTTTGGAGTAACTCCTCTCTCTCTCCTCTGTACAGTCCTGATGGTTCTGCCATGCAGTGGGTCGGAGACAAACAGGGCCGTCATCATTGCTCTGGTTTAGAAAAAAACAAACAAACAAACTAACAAAACATATCCGACTTACTTTCTCGCCACAAAAAGCGTATTCAGGATCTCGTCCCCTTATCAGGGTTCCACTTAGACCCGGGGTTCCACAGCAACCGTTGTCACCATGCACGGATTTCTAACAGTGCAGAACTGATTCAGGACTACTGTGACATTTTAGAAATTCACCGTGAAGTGATTGTGACCCTACGTTCACAACAGCGAGCGACAGAATGACCTCTATGCGTTTTCTACACGGCACTGAGCTGCAGTTTCAGCACCAAAGCGACGGCTGAAAACTGATTTTTTTTTTAAGGCAAATTAGATAACCGGACCGAATCTGAAGCTCGTGAGGTCTGAAGATTTTAACTTTTCACTCACAACTTAATTTTCAATCCAGTTTGATGCAAAAATGATGAAAAAACCTCTTGTTAATTGTGCATAAAGACATAAAGGAAGTATCAGAGCTCACTGGTGCCTCCAGTGGCTGTATGTAGCAACTACAGTTAGTGTGCAATACTAGTCTAATTCAAGAACGAAGCCGAGCACAAAAACGCGTAACTCAAACTTATGATTTTTTACACTGATTGACTAGCTAGCTTTAGAAGTTAAATGTACTTAAATTTATTCTGAAGTTTCTACCGTTTCTCACCCTGAACTAAAAGGCCACGCCCACTCGTCACAGGCTCGTGTGAACGTAGGGTAGGGTGCTACTGTGAGTTTCCGTTATAGTTCGGGACAAATATCCAGCTGCACAACATCAGGTTTTATATTCTCAGATAGCTAATCAATATGATTAGGGGAAAAAAAACAACAGCTAAGAAACAAACCAAACAGTTGCATAACTCGTGTCCATCCTACCGTGTGGTTTTCTAAAAAGAATTTCTAGCTTAAAGGTGCACAATAGTGTGGAAAGTTTTGGTCTGAATCCTCATCGCCTGAACGAACTGTCCCGACCAACCCGTAAGAATAGGCCACGCCCACACACGTGTCCATACCCCTCTGATTACGAGTCGCTCGGGACACAGTGTGATGATTGGTCATCGTCTGAAACGCGACTGTTCGATTGCTCCAACGGGACGGACAGATGGATCGATAAATGAGGTTGTGGGAGGGGCTTAGCGACCAGAACGGGAAGAGGATCGGGAAGATCCAAAGGCTCCTGGAGCAGCGTGGAGTCGAACGACGGCGCCCGCTTTTTCAGAACCGTGCCGCTCTGAGAAGTTTCAGGAAAAACGCGCGGGTCTGTGGAAGCCGAAACACATGGTGGACTCATTTTGTGTTTCCTGCGCGATAGAGACACTTCTGTCTCTTGTGTTTTGTTGTTCTTTTGCACCTGGCTAGACCACGCCCCATGGGTCGAGTCCATGCTGTTGTACTTCCTAAGGTCACTTCCTGTACTCTTACTTCTTTGCCATTGGCTTTTCGAACATAAAGTGCCTGCGACGTGCGGAGATAAGGTGTGGCTACGCCGGAGGAGCCACACCCCGGAGTCTTTCGTCTCGCCCGATGACAGGATATGTCTGATCTCTTCGTCCGACGTGTGCGTGTTAGACGTGTGTGTGTATGTGTCTGGTTGTGTGTGTGTAGATCTGCGTGATGGGATGGTGCGCTGGCTGTACACGCGTCTGCTTGTCTGAACGCTGGCTGTCCGACTGCGACACATAGGGGGCGTGGCTCGAGGAGAACAAGGGGCGGAGCCTCCGGTCAAAGGAATGCTGGGGACTTTAAGGGAGTCGGAGTGGTGCAGAAATAAGTTGTCCATCGATCCAGGGTTGGCGGAGTCCACAGAGTCGCTCTTTATCGCCTCCTGCAGTGCGGAATGCAAACCGTAAACATCTCGCACGTCACACTCAGCACACTAATTCACACGTGTACCGTGACACACTACCTGTCTTTGGAGCATCCTGAAAGACTTTTGGGGAGTCGAATGGTGTGGTGGGAGGGGCACTAAATGAGAGGCGGGGTTAGTCGGAGGCGCGGGAACCTGCAGCAGGGATTCCCACTCACACAGATCTGACTTCACCGACAGTGACGAGTCTGAAGACGAGAGAAACACGATTCAGTTCAGGAATCAGAGTCTGTAATACTGACATTATAATCTGATTTTATATAAAGCAGAAAATACAATATATATATATATATATATATATATATATATATATATGTTTTAAAAATTTACAATGTTAAGTATGATTAAAATAAAGGGTATTTGTATAACAATAGTAGCAATGTTTTTAATGGAAAAAGGTTATTTAAAAGAGAAAGTTGATAAAAAACATGTAAAATATATTTATTTTCATGTAGTAATAATGATATTAACAGTAAAATTATGTAAATAATAATAAAAAATGGCCTCTAATTAAAACAATAGAACTAATGAATTTCTCTAAAAATGAGTTATGTATAACAACAACAACAAACAATAATAATAATAATAATAATAATAGTATCTTTGTTGTTATTTTAACAAAAACAATGACAAAAACAACAGTAGCGTCCCATTATTATTATTATTATTATTATTATTATTATTATGAATAATAATAATATACAAAAAGATTTCCTTATGAATGTTATCTTAAGATATTGTAACAAAAAACTAATAGAACAATTTATAATAACTTAATATAATATAGAAAACCTTTGATAATCCCACTTATTAAAAAAAAAAAATCAATGGTCTATAATTAAAATACTACTGATTAATTTCTTTAAAATATAGTTATGTACAACAAAAACTAATAATAATAATAATAATAATAATAATAAACATCATTTATGTTGTTGTTTTAACAAAAAATAATGACAAAAACAATAGTAACTTCCCATTATTATTATTATTATTATTATTATTATTAATAATCTTTTTTTTCATTATCATTATTAGTGCTGAGTGATCATGTGACCTGTGACTGTATTGTAGTCGAGGGTCTGCTGTTTGGAGAAGAGCTGATCTCTGGGTTTGTGTCCTGCTTTGGGGTAAAACATGTAGCTGTCGTTCGGTAAAGACAGCATCCTCGATATGCTCGGCTTCCCGACCGAGAGCAGGTTCCTGTCCTGAAGGTCGTCTCCCTGGAAATGAAAGCCATCGAGTCGGATTAATGTTGGGTTTCAGTCACAGTAACTGATAACAATGTGGACAAAATGAAGAGTGATTGCTTTTAAAATGTGATTTCATAAATTACAGAGATAATGATGAAGACATTTTTGGAAAATGTGAGAAAATGAAAAATAACTCAAGTCTATTTCCACACACACACACATTTACATTTACATTTACATTTAGGCATTTGGCAGACGCTCTTATCCAGAGCGACTTACAAAAAGTGCTTTAAAGTTTACATCACTGGATACATACTTACACTGGGTTAACAAGGTTAACACACACACACACACACACACACACACACACACACACACTATAATATAGTGTATTTAAATAACCTGGACATTTTATAAACAAACACATAAGCATTAATACACAATAAGCCGCTCTCGTGTTACGTTGGAGGGTATATATTATGTGAATGCTCCAGGACAGCAGGTGGCGCTGTTAAAAGTTCATAATGATTTCCATAACTACAGGACCAAGCTTGCCTTCTGCAAAGTGTTGAAAGCTCGTTCAGAGTTCGTAAACAAATTATAGAAAAACACTGAAGAAAAAAATCAGTTTGTTCACTTTTTCACTAAAAAGCGAAATATGACGTGACATTAATTGAAAAGTGAGGATCGCTGGGTTAGCATGCTAGCGTCATCACATTTCCTTCTTGTGTTCTATAATTAGTTCATACACTCTGAACAAGCTTTTAACAATTTATAGCAGACAGGCTTCTTCTTGTTGTTGTGCAAGTGGTCATGAAATTTTAACCGCGCCGCCTGCTGGGATCACCGGCACAGCTGAGGACTGGGCGGGGCCACAACTGTAAACGTGCTCCTGAGGAGCCTGTGTCTACACGAGTCCACTTCGCCACGCTGCCGCCAATTTTGTTTTGTAATTCTGACTACATCATCCATTATTACCCCATGTAGTATCCGGGTCGTTACCTGTTTAAGCGCAGGAGATCCGGTAACCTCGGCAGCAGAGGCGGTGGCATTTTGCCAGCGATTGGCCTTTAGCTCCGCCTCCAGCTCCGCCTCCATCTCCGCCTCCTCGCAGGCTTCCTTATTGCTGTCCTCTAAGTGCTTCATCAGCACGGCGACCACCACGTTCACCAGGACGAACTGCGCCACCAGGACGAACGTCACGAAGTAGAGCGGCGAGACCAGCGGCAGGTAACTCAAGCAGCGATCTCCACTCTTACACTCCCTCAGTGTGTCCTTCATCACACACACACACACACACACACACACACACACACACACACAAAATTCATTAATCATGCTGCTGTCTGTAGTGGCCCTAATAATTCCGTGACATTTCAGGAAATATAAATGGCAAAGTGTGTGTGTGTGTGTGTGTGTGTGTGTGTGTGTTTTAACTCTCTCTAGGTGTGTGTTAACTCTGTGTGTGTGTGTGTGTGTGTGTGTGTGTGTTTGCATGTTAACCTTCATGATGCCGTTCCAGTTGTCCCCAGTGGAGACTCGGAACAGGGTGAGGAACGCCATGCCGAAGTTCTCGAACGTAGCGTGACGGCTCAGACCTTCACACGGGTTCTCCTCGGAACATTCTGTGTTTAAAACGAATATGAATAGACAAATCATTAGGTCCTTAATTAACGGCTTTGATTCATGCAGATGAATTCACCATTTATTCTGTAGATATTCAGGGATAAAAAGGAAAAGTTCCTGCGCATTCAAGAGATTTAAAAACATTTGATTAATTAAAAAGAAAATCCACATGATTTTTATAGCAGGTTTGTAACGTTACAGGAGGAGGAGTGTTGTGATTGTGTTACGCATTATGTACGTGATTTATGGGTTTGTTTCTTTAATGCTCACTAAACTTTATTCTTTCCACAATCAACCAAAACACAGTACTGGTGCTGGTTTAATATTTTTATGTTATACATATAATACAGAAAATGTGTAAAGCTACTTCTGAAGTTTATGCAACATGGAAGTGACCGATCTCGCTTCCCTAAAAATTTCAAGTTTCTAACTTCAGCTGTTTTGTAGAGAGGATTTTATATGAGCCCCAAAAACGGCCATTTTTCATAATTCTTTATCACTTCAAACAATAATCATTTAAAATTCTAATTATTCATATTTCTTTATGAGTATTGATAGTAAACTTGGTGTAAACTTCTAAAAGCATATGACCTGTAAAAACTGTTGCTTAAATATTTTTTGTTAAAAGCTTAAAAAAGCAAAAAATAAATAAATCTGTAGTGTCCGTAACCATGTGAAATTCATGCTGCAGTATCTTAACAATTTTGCATTGTAGAATAATACACTTTTTCAGCTTGATGTCTTTTCATGTGAAATTGGCCAATGAAGTTTCATCTGAATGACAGTTAAGATCATTGAAAGATTTGAATTCTAAAAAGTCATGAACACTGTGAACATAAAAGGGCATGAAATTGTATTTAGCGGACGGGTTTCTTTTTATCTGATACAAAGATAAATGTGTAGCATATTCACAAGAAACTAAATAAGGATTGGGAGATAAAAAGCATTAAGTGTGATGAAAAACGAATCAATAATCATGTGCTTGACTTTATTTTGATATTTTATACACAACAAATATACAACATAGTTTGCAGATTATGTTCAACACACTCCTTCCTTTTAAACTATTACTTTTCTCAGCAAAAGACTACAATATTATGGAAATCACCGCTGCTTGTATTTATTTCTTGGGGATAAAGTGCAGGACTGACCGAGTTTCCCGAACAGCTCGACTCCCAGAGCGGCGTAGATGAAGAAGAGCAGCATGAAAAGAAGCCCCAGATTTCCAACCTAGAAAAGAAGACGAACCAGATATACCTCGAAGGAATATAGTACGTGTGTGTATGTGTGTGCTATAGTAAGAAAGAGGACGGTATAGACTCACACACACGTACACAAGTCACCTGGGGGATGCATAGAACAGTCGACTAGTCAGACGCGCAAAAACAGCCAGAATTTTATTTTCTTTAGCTTTAATGGAACAAAAAGTCGCTGATATTACTGCAGAGACACGAGGAATTCCTCTTGTGGTTATTTTTGTTAGCAAATAAAATGTGTGACAAAGTGAACTGGGACCAGCGTAAGACATTCACGTCCACAGCACTTCGCAGACGTCTTTATCTAAAGCGACTTATATTGATCGCATTCTGTTTTATTTTAGAACTCAGCAGTTTGCTTAAGGGAAGCTTGATGGCGCTGAGATTTGACCTCATGACCTTCTGATCTGAAGTCTAAAGTTTTAAGCACTGAGAACAACAGCAACGGTGAACTTCAGCAGGGCTTGTGAGCAGTTCTACTAGCTTCATATTGAGTCACACTTTCTGTCGGTTGTGATAATCCCGCCCCCAGCCCCTGATGTTGAAAGTGTTTTTTTGTTCTGGCCAAGCAAAGTCTTGGTGCCACAATGGAACCGTTTTTTTCCTTTCTGTAGGCTGGTTCTTTGGCTGTCGAGAAAAAACGGGTTGGACATCAGGCACCGGCTCTAGAACTAGCTCCAGAACTGCCAAGGCGGGAAAGGGTTACTACGGCGAATCCAGAGCCGCGGGTTGCACATCACTATCCGCTATACACAGCTGAAAGATGGGCGAATTCAGCCTCATTGCTAATGAATTTGGACTCGAGCAGTCACTTGGACGCCGCAGGAGACGTCACGTCCTCCATCAGCCAAGTCGACTTTCCACGCTGTGCCACAATCTCGGTTCAATTTAAGGCCTTGTTCACACGGGTGTTACATTTTTGGATAAACGAACGCGATCTGAACGTCCTAGACGTTTATGTTGCGTTTTGTAGCGGCCCTCGATTGACTTCTACACTGGCGTTCGTTTGTCTCTGTCTAACGCCAGCCTGCAGCCTGAATTGTAGATTGTGTGTTAACCTGTGGGGGCAGTGTGTCGGGAACTGGATATGAAAGCCCTTGTCGTTTTATTTGAGGTGCCTCCTTTTAATATGGACCATTTTGCTATATTAGACGTTAATCTTCTTGTTTTAAAAATTCTCGTAATACGGCGACGTGGGGAGAGAAAAAATCGCCGCCGCTACTGGGTTCACCCTCTGACTGCACAACGTCGGATTAAAGGAAGCTTTTTTGTGGTTTATGAAGAAATGCGAAAATTTCCGCGCAAGTTTTTCAATTACTGTGGATGTTACAGTGTAATTACAGCATTACAGTGTTTGGTAGATACTTTTAGTAGTTTTTTAATCGTTTAAAACCTGTATGTCAAACTGTACAAGAAATATCAGCGCTATTGGAACCAACAGAAAATCATAATGC
This sequence comes from Clarias pachynema, assembly GCA_030014365.1. Lineage (NCBI taxonomy): Eukaryota > Metazoa > Chordata > Actinopteri > Siluriformes > Clariidae > Clarias > Clarias pachynema. Next base: position 21,783,725 of record JAQMYL010000010.1, on the reverse strand, counting down.
TCTTATCAGATCAATTTGACAGTCCACCACTCATGATTCAAAGCTCCACTCAGCACAAGTTTGCAGTCACTAGCAGCGAATTTCCCGCAACATTCTGGCAAAGATGACACGTTTATAGTTACTGGCACATGTTCACTGTACAGGTTTGCCAGGAATGTAATCCTTAACCCGTGTGTTTGAGTGTCAGGTGAAGTGCATGTTCCAGTAGACACTAACCTGCGGTAAAGCCTGGACCACTGTGTCCAGCAGCGCTCTCATCCCTGTGGCCATCTTAAGCAGCTTCAGGACTGTAAAACGTTAGAAAATGATCTTTTTTGTCATTCTCCACCTTCTTAGTAGCAGGAATGTTTGTTTTTAGTGCATGTACAGTATGAGCGGTGTGTTGGTGTGTGTGTGTGTGTGTGTGTGGGTGAGACGTTAGAGTACCTCTGGCAATGCGCAGCACTCTCATGATGCGAATGATAGTCGGGTTAATGGGTAACGAGGCATTCAGGTCAATCTCCTCAAGCGTAATTCCCATAACGGACAACAGGACAATCGCCAAGTCCAGCTGGTTCCACCTGAGAGAGAAAAGGAGAGAAGTAAGTGAGAGTACATTCATAATTAAGGACCATCGGAGCACGATATAAATAGATAAATAAATCAAAATTAATCGTAAAAAATAAGAGTTAATGCTGGATCAAGTGCTGGTTTATAATCTGCAGTGATATAACAGCAACGGCATAACGGCACTCACCGCAATCTCATTCATGTATTAAGATACAGCGGCACCTCGGCATACGAGTTTAATCCGTCCCAGAGGCGAGTTCTTAAGGTGAAATGGCGTATTTTGAAACGCATTGTCCCATAGCAAATAATGTAAATGCAGATAATCCGTTCCAGCCATACAGGAATATTACCAATTTCCAACACTATAATCATACTTTTGCATATAAAAACAATCAAAACATTTATAAAAGACATGTAAATGAAGTAAAATATGAAATAAATAGACATTAAACCTCACTTAACCTTAATTTATCATTCCTCTTGCTTTAAAAAATGAACTGAAAGCGTCTCCACTTGCTACCGTCCTTGATAACATTCTTGTTACCCGCGGCTCCCAGACGTACACGCAACCAGAAGTACGCGGGACTGGCTCGGTCGCTCGTATGCTGAAAATGTTTCTTATGCTGAGGCAAACTTCTTGCAAAATATTGGTTTTTGAGGCAAAAAATTTGCAAGGCAGTATGTTCGTATGCCATGCTACCACTGTACAATTAGTGTTTTTATTATGTTTCTTTATAAAAACATGGTCTCTTACGCCACTTTCCAAATTTCACCCTGAACAATTACAACTTTGAGATTGCAAAAAAGTAAACTGACATCATCAGGAAATAATTCACAGCCCAGTGATGTCGCAGAATTGAGCAAGAACCATCAAGGATTTCAATTCGGGAAAACTTAGCATGCTCATCTTATCAATGACTTTTTTTTTTTCACTCTGGCGCTTAAAAGCGGTTGTCTAGACACTATTAGAAAAGAGTCAACTGGTGACCTCGCATAAACTCAACCCGAGACTGAACACCAGGAACTTTCCCTTTGTAAAAGAACGTTCTGTTCCCTCTGCCTTTTTGCAGAAACACGCTGTTGATGTTGGACTTCACCTGTCTTTGAAGAACCTCCTGAAGCCGAATGCGACCAGCTTGAGCATGGACTCGATCACGAACACCAGCGTGAAGACGTAGTTGCAGTACTTCAGCGATTCCTCCAGATACTAGACACAGAAACATAAATTTACTCCCTGTCACACTCATGGCTTAGATTTCTGAGGGTTTTTAGCTGACCTCTGGAGCCTGATATGACCTTTGAGTTTTTGAGGAGTTCCTCAAGGGTCGGTGCTAGACCACACATTATGTATTTTAGAGATTTATTTCTTCACTTTATATTTTTTCCTTGAATTGAAATTCTGGATTCTGATTGGTCAGAAGGTGTTGATAATAATGCGCTCGGATTCGTTATCATTTCCATAGCAACAGGTCATGCACAGGAACCTCTATGTTTATTTGATGTTTTCGGAAGGAGTCTCCAGTGTCAGAGCGTGTTCCTCAATGTTGAATGTAACTATAAACGGATAAAATGTACAACATATGATTCTTTAACCAACCAACATATTGAGTGTGTGTGTGTGTGTGTGTGTGTGTGTCTCACCTTGGGCTGGTTATAGTGCTCCATGGACATAGTGAGGACGTTGATGCCGATGATGATGGTGATGAAGAGGTCTAGGTAGTGGTTGGTGCAGAGGGTGTGGATGTAGAGGCGGGCGGGAGAGTAGTCTGCATAATACGGCCTCTGGAGTGCCTCTAAACACACACACACACACACACACACACACACACACACACACACCTCATTAAGTGCTAGACTCATTAAATTACTTGAGCAAAAAAAATAAAAACAGGAGGCTCTGCCGGTATCCTGGAGCCCTGGAGCTGCAGTGCTGTTTCTGTGTGTGTGTGTGTGTGTGTGTGTGTGTTAATGGTCTTCCCTAGCCTCCTCTGTTTAACTGTGACAGGCCGGTGTGGGCTGGCCTCAATTTTACTGTCTCAGGCTCATAAATATTCTTATTCAATCTTCTGCTTAGACACTTTACGCACTCAAGTGAAGTATGTGTGTGTGTGTGTGTGTGCGTGTGTGTGTGTGTGTGTGTGTGTGTTTAAGTTTGTGTTTTTATATATATATATAAAAACACGGTGACCCAGTTTTGTTGCCTCACCGTTAAAAAAAATGCTAGCACGGCAAAAACTGCTTGTCTGTGTGCGTGTGTGTGTGTATGTGTGTGTGTGTGTGCGTATGTGTGTGTGTGTGTGTGCGTGTGTGTGCGGGGAAATCGACGAGTCATGGGTGAGATCATAAACCTGAGGAGTCCAGTGTCCCCCTCCATCCATCATGAGTGTGACTTCTCAAGGTGTCTTTGAGAGAAAAAATGACTGTGTGTGTGTGTGTGTGTGTGTGTGTGTGTGTAATAGAAAGAGTGGGAGAAAATGGCCTCGAGACACTAAAGCAGATTGAGCTTGAGTTTGTGCCAAGATCAGCGATGCGACACGGAACTGTACCTCTGCCAAACTGTGTGTGTACTGTATGTGTGTGTGTGTGTGTGTGTGTTTGTGTGTGTGCGCGTGTGTGTGAGAGTGCTCTCATCTTTTTTTATAGCTGCTAAAACTCCATGAAAGTCCAGCAGGATTATGCTAACAGAGTGGATTCCACATGGTCATTATCCCGGTGTTTATGCTTTATATTACACGCTTATGTTTTATGAATATGATTGACTTTCATGAGGAAGAGTAGTTTTTTTTTAAAAAGTGATACTGATCATTCCCATGAACTTGGGATGAACTTAACCTGATGTATAGCAAGTTAAAGTTGAAAAAGAAGCTCGTCAAGACCAACGTTATAAATTAGAGCGAGACCGAGGAGCGCGATGTGTAACCTGTTTAGAGAAACGTTAAGGATGTAACCTGAGTACGAATGCGCTGTTCCCAATAATCTGACATGAACGCAGTTCTCTTTAAAAGTATTATTTTTCATATCATCTGCAGTGATTTGGACCAGAAGCCCGACCTAAACCCTGCCTTCCTGAGATCCAAAATAAACAGAGTTTTACCACATCCCAAAAATTCCACGCTTTTATTAATAGCGCGGTTGCTCCATAAAGCCCACGCAGACCACGCAGGGCAGAACATCTCCGCTTTCCGTTGTTCTTTATCGTTATTAAAAAGAAGAATCTTCACTGGGAAATCTTGGCATTCCAGCGCCGTATCAGATAGTAAGTCCAGTGAACTTTTATGATCTCTCTGAAAAATACATTATGTAAAGGTTGCGGTTAGGGGGCGTGGCCGAGTGTCGCTCCTCACTTTGTCCATGTCTCAGCGACATCCCCAGCATCTCACAGTAACAAGCTAACAGACGAAAGTTTAAGAACATGCCGTAATATTGATTTTAAGGGAAACAAATAGCAAGGACTTAAGTTTGTTTGAATAATCCAACACCAATGGTTTCTACCCCTTAAGTAGAAACTTACAGAACAGTCAGAGTTAAAGGTGTCCTCCATTCCATTGACAGAACCTTCTCCAAACATCTCAGCATGCTTTCCCTAAGCAACACAGCAACACTCAACTGAGATTTCCTTCATCCCAACAAACCTGACTGCTGTTTCCAGTTCTTTGGTTGTTTATCTGTAACTTTGTCCCAGAGGTTCTCTATGGGATTAAAATCAGGACGGTTCCAAGTTCAGCTCTTCAACAATTTTGGATTGATGGCAAGGTACACCATACTGCATGACCAGGTTGCCATGCAAATGTTAGAGTTGCTGTACCATGGTACAGCATGGTAATAGTCTGGTAATAAAGCACAAATTACTGCTTGCCGCAGTTTGTTCCTGTCCTGTTTAGTGGCTGATCCAAACCAGATGGATGTCTAGATGTGCATAGGATGGATTTGATGACTGGAGCATAGTACTGGACCAGTTGCTTCTGTGGCAGATTGTACTTCCTCAGGTGGCACAAGATGTACATCCCCTGCTGTTTTGAGGATGTTCGTCCTTATGTTGGTCTCCCAGGTCTTGGGAAATGGTAGTCCCCAGAAACCTGAAGGAGTCCACAGATAATACGGTGCTGTTGGGATACTGTTAGGGGGAGCACTGCTAAGTGTCTCCTAAAGTCCATGTCATGTCCACACTTTTGAGTGTGTTCAGCTCCAGGGTGTTCTGACTGCACTAGAGCACCAGCTGCTCAACTTCCTGCTAATATACAGACTTGATGCCATCTTGGAAGAGCCCAGCGACTGTAGTATCATCTGCAAACTTCAGGAGTAAAACAGCTGAGCCCTTGGATGTGCAGTCATTGGTGTAAAGAAAGAACAGCAGTAGGGATAGGACACATCCCGGGGGAACGCCAGTGCAGAATGTACGTATGCTAAATGTGAGTCTATTCTGCCTCACCCGTTGTTTCTTGCCTGTCAGGAAGCTGGTAGTCCACTGACAGATGGAGGGGGGATACAAGCAGTTGTAGGAGATTGGAGGAGAGAATATCTGGAATTATCATAGTAAATGCCAAATTGTAGTCCACAAACAAGATGTGTGCAAATGTTTCTGGGCAGTCAAGGTTTTGCAGGATTGCCCTGTTGTGTATTTCATCCATTGATTGGCTGTCAACTATTGACCTATTTGCACAGTAGGCAAACTGCATGGAGTGTAATGGCTGTCCTGTGATATTCTTCAAGTACGTAGGCACCAGTTGTCACCAGTCATTCAAAAGGTTTCATGACCTGTAGTAATTGAGTCCTGTGATGGAGGGTTTCTTAGGGACCAGGATGATGGTGGAGTGTTTGAAGCTCCAAAGATCTGATAAAGATCTGGGTAGAAATCAGAGCCAGTCGGGTCAGCACATGCTTTGAGACAGGAAGGGAAACACCATCTGGACCAGATGCCTTCTTGAACTTCTGTCTCTGAAAGAGCCATCTCATATCCTCCTCAAATATTGTGAGTGCAGCTTGAGTATAGGTGGGAGTTGTCAAGGGGGTTGACAGAGGTATCATGTGGTAGTCAGTGTACTAGGGTGGGTAAGAGGTGTGAAGATGTCCTTTTCAAATCTGCAGTAGAAGGAATTAAGGTTGTCAACCAAGTCTTTGTTTGCCTCAGCAGTGAGGGGTGGTCTCCTGTAGTTTGTGATGTCATGCAGCCCTCTTCAAACTGACAAATGTATTTTTATCTGTTTAATGTAGCTTCTTTCACTAGTGTGATCTCTTTTGCCAGTGAGTTCCTGTCCTGCTTATACACGGCTCTATCTCCACTTGTAGGCATCTTCTTTGGCCTGACAATGTTAATCTGGCTGTGAACCATGGCTTGATGTTGTTATATGAGCACAAAGTCTTGGTTGGTACACACATGTCTTCACAAAAACCAATGTAAGATGATGTCACTTGAACCAATAGGATGAACCATGCCGTGATCCGAGTGCCCCAATGCTGCCCAGGGTACAGAGCCATATTCATTCTTAAGGACCAAGGATAAAGTTATTATCCCTCGTGAAACAAATAATACACTGCCCATATTTTGGCATTTCATTGTTACATTTTGATCTTTTGAAGTCCCGGAGAATTAAGAAAAGTGAATCCGAATTCTTTCCTTCCAAGGATTAATGTTTGGCCTGCAAAGTGTTGCAAGGCATAATTCACAATAGCATTCTGTGGGATGGAAACCCCCTGGCCAATGAGAAGGGGGAAATTCCCACAGTAAATAAAAAGGTTTAAAGTTTAAAAACAATATTAAGAACAAAAACTGGGCTGCAGTACTTATTCAGCACTGTGATGTCTGTACATCAACCTACATTTATGTAGAAGAAGATTCCACTGCCTTTTGTTTTCCCCAATAGCTTTGTTACAAGATACACTCATGGTAAGTGGAAGCCTGAAAGATGTAATTCATTGCTGGGGACAGAATCACTGAGCCAGGTTTCAGTGAAACAGAGGGCGGTGGAATGTGCCAAGTCTTTGTTTGTCTGATTGAGAAGCAGCAGCTCCTCCATTTTGTTCGGCAAAGAGCAGAGATTCGCCGGGTGAATCGCTAGGAGCTTAACGAGGGCAGCAGCGAGCGTCCCCATATCTGCATCTCCTCCATGTCCAACAAAGAGCTCCTTCAGCTAAGATCTGTAAAAAACACCTTCCAGGTTAGTTAAAACTGGTGTAAAAAGGTCTGGTGCGAACTGCCTGATGTTTGCAGTTCTTCTCTATTGAACGTGATTGGGTTCGTGTAACAAAAACACAAACAATAAACAAAAACAAAGATAGTACTAGCATGCCGAGGCGCCATTAGCGGCACCATCACGCTCATCATGCTCCAAGCAAAACTGAAGTGATGTTCATCCCAGGCGATTCAACTCCCAGATCTCACCTTCGGTTAATGCATACAACTTTATTGTAACTCAGGGAAATCAACTGTCCTTCTCTGCGCACATTGTTAATCTGATACAATCTCTTATTAACAACATCAGAACAATTCATTTATTTCTATCCACACAGGCCACTCAGCTCCTTGTTCGGTCACTTGAACAAGGAGCTGACAAGACTGGAGCACCTTGCTCCTGGCAGGTCTGCCTCAAAGCACCATTTGATCCAGAATGCAGCTGAACGACTGGTTTGTAATCTTTCTAAATTCTCCCACACCACCTAACTACTTAGCTCACTCCATTAGCTTCCTGTAGGCTGCTGCAGCAGATTTAAAACACTGAAGCTCACATGCATGCGAAGCCAAAAAACAGCCCAGCACCCACCTCCCTCATACAGCTCATCACTTTACATAGTGCACCATTCTCCCTCCAATCCTCTAGCACTGCTTGACTGGTTGCACCATCTCTCGGGGTTGAAGGAAGATCTGCATCAAGACTCTTTTCTGTTCTGGCACCAAGGAGGTGGAATTAACTTCATCTAAGTGCCCAGACACAAGTCCTACTCCTTCTAAATTTAGTTGTGTGTGCTCTTTTCTGCCTATATTACATCCAACACTTTTTATATTCATGGTATTCTTAGTCCATGGCCTACTGAACCATTATCAGGATGTATTTATTGTCAAATTACTTCTATGTATATGTTGCTCTAAATAAGAGCGTCTGCCAAATGGGTAAATGTAAATGGAATCATGTTTTTATGAGGTATTATTGTAAACATTTTTCCAGATTTTACCTAATGGTGGGCTAGAGGGCTTGAGTGAACCAAATTTAATGAAAAGCTTCTATTTGTTTTTTTTCATAGTTAAAGGTTAATAATAGAAAAAGAAAACATACTGTACAGTCAGAAACATTGTTGCATGGCCCCATAAAAACCCTTATGATCTAAGCCACACCCACTTTTGGATAAACAAAGGTACAGGTACAGGTATGTGGATCAGAAATAGATGCAACTCTTGACATTTAGTAACGCATCTTATATGCACAATTAAACAGATAAATAAGTAAACAAATAAACAAATATGCGAGACACAGCATGGACAGCGTTCCATCTAGTTCATCTCACATCTAGTATTCTCGGGATCCACCTACACCCTGATGAGAATAAAGTTACTGTGTGTGTGTCATGTAGGCAGACGAACGAATGCTTAAAACACTCCGGCTTAAAGTTACAGACACGATGCTGGAGCGAGACTTCGCAACGCCATGAGCATGTGATGATCTTGAAGTGTGTGTGTGTGTGATTGTAGACAGGTGTGTATGATAGGAATCCTCAGGAGAACTGTTTGCCTGAGTGTCATGTGATGTGATCGGTGCTTGGGAAACATGGAAACCGGGTTTATAACCTTTTATAGCTTGGCGTTATTGAGTTTTCTGCGGTTTGAATGAATAAACATAAAATGAAGGAGTTTACGAGGTTAGTAAAACGCTAATTGTGTGATTTTACAGCTAATCTGCGCACACACACACACGCTCACTTCTGCGCCTCTTCTCTAGCCGTCTCTGCCTCTTCTCCTCCCTGAGGCGTGCCTCCTCCTCCTCCTGGTCCTGACGGCATTTGTGGAAGTTTTCCACCACGACGCCTACAAACATGTTCAGCACGAAGAAGCTGACGATCAGCAGGAATGAAATGAAGTATAGCAGCATCCAGGGGTTATGGTTCCTTATGGGCTAGAGAGAGAGAGAGAGAGACAGAGAGAGAGAGAGAGATTATGAAATATCCCCACACTATAATACCCTACTCAGTAGTAACCCTCCTGTCCAGCAGGCTTCTCCTTCACCGTAGTAGAGCTACTGTACGGTTATATCTTGATTTAGTGATTAGTGTTGGTGTTGTATTGCCGGTTGACCCATTATTCCACAGATCAAAACAATTAACCAACAAGTGAGCTGGCGGAGGGTGGCATGTCGAGTGGTGAGAACATGGACACCTTTACAGTGCTGGACATTTCGTATGGCCTGTAAAGTTACGCTTTGATTTTGAGAATGAGACGGTGCGGAGAATGAGAATGCACGGTATCCCTCGTGGTTACGGTGCTATCCGAAATCCGACGACGCCACCGTATCGTTAGCTTTTCCTGACGTTCTGCATTTAATTTGACTTCTGCATCGAAGCCTGGGGTGGATCTTAGGGTGATTCCTGAGTCTGATGCATGCAGAAGTACACTAGCTCGACTCCCAACCACATTATCAGGGTGCGTTAGTCTGACCCTGAGAAGATCGATTCAGTACGTTTATATTTATTCATTATTAAGTGCCTAAAGATACAAGACTTTATATATATAAGGGCTGTCCCAAAAATAATGGAAAAGCAGGCATAACTTTTTTGACATAAGTGACATAAGTCGTCCAAATTGCACAAATTATTAGAGTAACTCTTCCTCTATACTACTGAACATAGTCTCCATCACACCACATGCACCATCTTTGAACCCAACTCTTGAATCCTATTTGAAAATCCCATGTCACATCTGATGCTCTCCCACTGTGTGGTTCTTTAATCTTCTTCGTCTGTCTGTGAACATCGCTCTCGTCAATGGTGTTATTTCTATAAGACGGTGTAAATGCATGGGGTGTGATGTAGACTATGTTGAAACCACCTAGGTTTTGGGTTTCCCTGTGCCACCAGGGTGGCTCTGGCCCCTCGGGGCGTGGCTTCTGGGGGGGTGCTGGGGTGTCAGGATGTTGGCAGCGGATTCTTTGTGTGCTGTGATGCTCTTTGCCTGCTGGGCCGCTTGCACTCAGCAGGTGTTCTGGTGCCTTTCATTCATAGTCAGTACTGTTTTTATTTTAATAACACTGATAACAGTGAAATAGAATAGAAACTATTACAACAGCAATAGCGACCTAAGCAACAACAGAATGCACAACAATAACAGTCAAAACAAAAAATGTTATAAAAACAGAAAAAAGACAAAAAAGAGTAAAAAAAAAAAAAAACTCAACAGCAATAACCACAGTAGCTATAGCAAGAAGAAACAGAGTAACAACAGAAACAACAACGGAAAGAAAAAGAGCAGCAACAGGAACAAACACCAACAACAATAGAAACGAAAACCACAGATATACAGTAGCAACAACAGCAGCAAAAACAATGACAACAACAATGACAACAAGATCAAGAGTAACAGCAGCGACAACAATAACAGGAAGAGCAGCAGAAAAAGCAATGCGGAAAATCCAACAATATCAACAGCAACAAGAGCAACAAGAACATCAGGAACAGCGACAACAAGTACGAGACAACAACAGGAACACGAGTAGCAACATCAGCAACCGACCAGATAAACAAGAGCCACTTAAATAACAGGTAAAATGACATCAGCAACAAAAACAATAATTAATAAACAAACAGCTGAGCAACACGGCAGAAAACAACAACAACAACAGGAACAACGATAAAAAGATCAGCAGCAACAAAAACAGAGATGATAAACAAAACAACAGCAAAAACAACAGGAACCAGAAGAGCAACAGCAACAATAACAACAAAACCAGTAATAAAAACCCAACAACAGAATAACAACAACAACGGAATAAAAAGAGTTATGAAAATCGAACTACAGTAGCAGCAGAAACGGTAATAAAAGCGCAGATACACAATAAGTCGAGTGACAACAGCAGCAATGAAGACGAAAAACAGCAATAAAACAACAACAAAAAAGCAGCAGCAATAAGGAAGCCATGTATAATCCTCTGACGGTTTATGTTTAATTCTCAAGCAGAACCTCAGACACATTTTTCCCGTCAGCAGATTCCCCGGAGCGCCGTTTCCGCTCGCTGTTTTTCACATTATTAATTTGGGCGTTTTGGCTCAGCGTGCTCATGAGTGTAAAGAGAGCATCAGCTTTAATCATGCGTTTGTTTATTGCGCTGAAGGAAAGAGGGAAAGAGGGAGGACGAGGGGACAGATATGAGAGCACGGAGTGACACTGCTGCGAAAAATAGGTGTAACTTTCATAACGAATGTGCAGCGGATTAACCGCCTGAAGCAAAGAGAGAGAACAAACTGTCAGAACCAAGAGGGAGAGAGAGAGAGAGATAAAGACCGAAACATGGCTATTTTCATGTAACCCTTATAAAGGTTTTTCATTGTGTGTGTGTGTGTGTGTGTGTGTGTTGCATTTGTTTTCAGGTGTTGTAGATTGTAGAGAAAGAGATCGAGACACGAGAGAAAACAAAGAGAAAAACAGGACCCATTGTTAATGGTATTAGGAAACACACACACACACATACACACACCTGTTGATCCACCGCCACTGCATCTAATCCATCATACATGATGTTGACCCAGCCGTCTTTGGATGACAGGACAAACAATGACATCAAGGCCTGTGTAAAAATAATAACAATAAAAATAAATGAATAAATATATAAATAAAATGTGATTAATGAAGATCAGTTTCTACAGCTGGAGAGTTGAATGATTACATTAGAATAGAATAGAATAGAATAGAATAGAATAGTCTTTATTGTCATTTCAATGAGTACAATAAAATTAAAGTGCATCTCTCAATGAATTAATGAAATGAATTAAAATCACATAAATTATTAAAGTTATTTTGAAGATGGAGTTGAGTTTGTAGATGGAAGTTTGTAGCTGTTGGAAGGTTCTCAATTCTGATTGGTCAGAAGGTGTTAGAGTTTCTATAGTAACAACAAACAACTTCTACATAATTAAATGGCTAAAAAAAAGTACCATAAATATACAGTAAACTCGTTTTCGTAACATTCTGTGCAACATTCTATAAAATTTCAATTGTAAAATTGTTGTGGCATGAGAGGAATAAAACATTTAACTACACTTACAAACAGAAATTTATAGAAAAAAAATCTCCACTTTATCAGATTGATTATTTTTCCTGTAACTGCGTGTGACGGAGATACCTGGCCCAAGTTGTCAAAGTTGTATTTCCTTCGAACCCAGCGGTAATTCGCCTGCAGACACTCGGACTTGTTGGTGATGTTTCTGGTGTCAAAGCCTTCACAGTGATAAAACTTTCCCTTAAAGAGCTAAGAAGAAAAACTGGTAATCAAACAATATTCTTATTAATCTACTGAATTATCAATTGAAATTCTACAAATGACATTTTTTACAACTTCACCGATTACAATTGGCTTTCAGAAAAACAGTCCAGGACCAAGTGAAGACTTTTTGGGAATGTTGTGCTCTCTGAGGAAAGTGAGGCCATTTTGGGGAGAAGTGAGGACTTTTTAAGGGAAGTAAAGAACTTGTGTATAAGAAAATATGTTTTTAGGGAGTCAGGATGTTTTGAACAAAATGAGGAACTTTAGAGGAAGTGAAAACATTTTGGTGAAGTGGTGACCTTCCTAAGAAAAGTGAGGACATTTTGAGAGAAGTGAGAATCTTTTGGGGAAGTTAGGACCTTTCAAGGGAAGTGAGGACATTTTGGGAAACTGAAGACATTTTTTGGGAAAGTTGTGACCTTTATGGGAAGTGAGAACAGTTTGGGGTAAATAAGGAGCTTTTGGGAAAGTGAAGACATTTTGTGTAAGTGGTAACCTTTAAGGAATATTAGGACATACAGGGGAAGTGAAGACCTTTTGAGTGAAATGAGGACCTTTTTTTTTTTTTGGAAATGAAGACAGTTTGGAAAAGGGAGGAACTTTTGTAGAATCAGTGACCTTTTGTGAAGGTGAGGACAATTTTGAGGTTGTAGGGAAATTTTGTAAAAGTTTTTATAGAAGTGAGGACCTTTAGGGACAATAAGTAACCATTTGTGGAACTAAAAACATTTGGTGATTTTTTTTTTCTGGCGTATGTCAGATAATGAACTGTGTGTGTGTGTGTGTGTGTGTGTGTGTGTGTGTATATACAGTGTGCCCCCCCTCACCTTGATCCTGTGTAGACAC
>JAQMYL010000010.1:21749598-21763809 GCA_030014365.1 Clarias pachynema | reverse complement strand
ACCAGTAAGAGACGAGCACTAAGACCCAGCAGGGGAGACGATTACCTACAATTCCGCAGCGCAAGAGAGAGAAAAACTGTTGGCTCAGTTGTGATGACGTGACGCTCGGCATCAAAACAAGAAGCGCATGCATGATACATGATACTTGGTGCTCGTAAACCAAGACAATGCTCGTTTTTCAAATCAAAATTTATTAAAAATCTTTGCTCGTAGACCGCGTTACTCGTAATCCGAGGTTCCACTGTATTTATTTCAAATTCACTCGAGTTAAGTGAAATTTTGTAAAACGTTAGCAATTAAAGAAAGTAAAATTAAAATATAGTTGCAAGCAACAATGATGGGGCCCAAGCACCCTGGACCATCGGCACCTGGGCACAGTGGGCACATGCATTTAAAGGGGGTATACCAATACCATAGTGACATCATTTTAGAAAAGAGGGAACTTCATGTTTAGATCTCCAAAAAGCTCCAGATGCTGGAAAAAAACATCACTCTATGATGTCACTCAATGTGATGTCACTCAATATAATGTCACACAAAGTTATTAAACCCTTTTAAGCATAAGTTTAAGGCATCGTCACGACTGACCCGTTTGAGATATCAAAAATCCCTCTACATGTTTGCATCCTCAAAGTCTTTAGATCACATCGGCCCGGGTTGGTGGCGATCGTATAAATTCCCTATGAAGGGTTCCAAAATAACTGACTCCCTGTTGAGGCCATGACATGCAGTGTGATAGTTGTTTGGCTCAATGAGCTCTAAATGTGTACCAGGTTTCGCGAGCATACGTGCAAGTGTGTATGAACTATGCAGCAAAATCTCGTGTGAGGCCCCTGAGCCACTCCCGGGCCCCGGACTCTCAGGCAGCCAAACGGCAGCAGATTCCAACCTGTTTTTGAGCATGTTAAAACCCCAAAAGACCTCAGATGGTGGGAAAAAAAATCCTTAAAAGAACAAGAGGGGCCTCACATACTATGACGACATACGGCCGATGTCATAGTGCTTGGGCTCTAATAAAAAAGTTTAGTTATTAATTCAGGACAGAATTAAATGAAATAGGTAAACATGCTGTTAGCGTGTTGTTTGTGCTAATTACAATAAGCAAATAATAAATACTTTTAATATATTTTCACTTTTCCATAATCTTACATCATGTTATTGTGTAAAGAATAAATCGGTAAATTACAGACTGTTCGATTCGATTCATGTTTTTTATGGTTTTATATTTTCAATTTAATTCTAGTCGACAGCAATAATGTTTATCATCCAATTTGTCTGTATTTCTTACTTTAAAGTATTAAAAACTAATAGAAATATCTAATAAACATTGAAACATTGTATAACTTTTGTCTTCTGTTGGTTGTTTAAATGTCACGTCTCGTAATCTTTCTTTCCTGCGAATCTTCCTCTCCACACTCCAGTCCATTAGGTGGCAGTATAGCCCCAAGTTGCACATCAACTCCAAAGAAGATGAATTAATAATCTTTTACAATTAGAGTATTTTTCATGTACGTCAGAGCAGCTGTAAAATATTTTTTAAGGAACTCACCATGTTTAGAGCGTTTAAAGTTAAAAAGGCAAAATTTATCAAAATTATTAAAAGAGAAATCGCTTCTGAGTCCAAAACAACTGACCAACCAGAACTCGATTTAATCGCTTTGAGAAGAAAGTGACTCCAACCTCTTCTAATTCGTCCTCCTGCTCTCCGGGTGCGTGCGCCGTCTCCCGTGGTGTCGTGTACGGCGAGGACGGAAACGCCCCATCCAATCTGCCGTTGCACTCTCCGTAGAGGTGTGGCATGGGCGGGACTTGTAGCAGCTCCGGCAACTCGAACGACTCAAGATGTGAAACTCTGCTCAAGCTGCCGGTCCTGCTGGACTTCCCCCCGTCTGATTGGACGTCCTCGAAACTGTCCCGGTCCTCGACCGAAAGTAGCGACTCGTGTTCTCCTGATTGGCCACGCCTCTTCAGGCTAGGGGCGTGTCCGAGGCTGTTCCAGCTGGAGCGCCGACTTCCCCATAGACTGGACTGGACACACACAGACACGCGCGCAAAAGAAGGTCGTTGCTATGATTGATGTTAAAATCTATTTCGAAAACATGCGTATCATGTACAGTAGAGTGTGTGTGTGTGTGTGTGTGTGTGTGTGTCTCACTATGGACTTCTGGTCATGGTGCTCGTAGGAGGCGTTGCTGCTGCGCACCGATTGGTTGTCGACGTGAGACACTTCGGTTCTGGGCGTGGCCGTAGTGTTGCCGTGGTACGACGGCATGGTGGCTCTGGGCTCCAGGTGGCCGTTTGATATGGGCAGGAGCGTCTGCACTTTGACCTCCGAACCTGGGGTCAAAACAACAGGATAGAATAACAACAACAATCAACAACCAAACAACGTTTATGTTTATACTGATAACCGTAAACATAAACTTCAAAACAAAGTGCAAAATACCTGAGCTTAAGAACTCTCTCAGCCTGTCCTCGTCATCAAAGTCAGATGAGAACGCGTCATCGTCGCTTTCTGACCTGCTGGCATCACCCTGGGGGAGAGAGAGAGAGAGAGAGAGAGAGAGAGACAGAGAGAGAGAGGGAGGGAGTTCAAAATTGAATGAATCTGAAGTCAAACTACTGAGAGAATAAAAGCATCAGCATTAACCTTCCTATCTGACGATGTCGTAACCACATTGCGGAGGCGGATCTGGATTGCTTTCGGACTTAAGGTGCCTTATATGCGTGTGTGATTATTTAATTATCGGGATGTAATTAATCCCATCACTTTAAATTAGACTAATGGAACTACTGCAGTGTCACAGAAATGGAAACGTGACGTTTGCCAAAAAAACACGGAATGAGGAGTAATGCTGAGTGAGGATCTGTATTCTTGCCATATCTTATGTGTGTGTGTGTGTGTGTGTGTGTGTGTGTGTGGACTTTTGCATTGTGTGTTGGAGAAGAAAGGAAGATAAAAGACACCGTTGAGAAATAAAGACCACAAAGGGATCTCCGGTATGGGACACCGCAGCTGTGGCAGCACATACCCGCAGTCCTACACGCACAAACACGCAAACTGGCACCGGGTCAACTTCAGAAGTCCCTCAGGGACGCGTGTGTGTGTGTGTGTTGCTCTCTTGTCTGTTAAAGGAATAATGGAGTGGGAGAAAGAACTAGGACAAGTGTATTGACTTGCACTTCCTCTCTCCGCCGCCTGTCCTGTCCTCTCGTCTCTCCTCGTCCTGTTTCCACCCACCCGATCTCTCTGTCTCTCACCCGTCCTATTATCAGTTCCACAACTCGTCTCCTTCTTTCCTTTACTTTTTCACCTTCTTCATCTCTTCAGTCCAGTCCTGTCCTCCTAATCCACCCTCCCTTCTCTTTTCATCTGCATTCCTTATTTGCTCTTCTTTATTCTGCATCAATCCGTCCCTGTTCCTGGACCCTTAGTCTGATTTCTTCTCTCCTGCTTAGCGTCCGTCCCATTTATTTTCTCAATTTTCTTCTCATCTTCCCCCAGGATTCGGCAACTTAAGCCTAAAAAATACGCGTTAGAGATGGAGTCTAAATGCAAACAACATCAGGGATAGAAAATAAGGACTGAAAAAGAAAAACGTTCCCGTTAATAGAACGTCTTCCGGGCTCGTTATTCTTCGGCACACAGAATAGCACTTGATCCAGCGCATCCTGGAAGGTCATGAAGATGATTTTTAAAAGCAAACACCTGACCTTTGACATCTTACCTCAGCCTGAAAGCCTTCCACTAAAATGGCCACCAACAGGTTGAAGAGGACGTAATTGCCGAAGGTCATGAGGGCAACGAAGTACAGCGCCGCCCAGGGAGAGGTGGAGGCCATGCCGTTATACAGCACGACGTTCCAGTCCTCCTGCGTCAATATCTACAAACAACACACGGAGAGAGAGAGACAGAGAGAGAGAGAGAGAGAGAGAGAGAGAGAGAGGACAATGGGTTACAATAGAGCATTGAAACTTGAAACTTGTCCCTGAGAAACAGAATGAGACAGGGAGAGACACAAAAACATGGAAAAACAGATACTGATGTAGTGAAAGAGAGAGAAAGAGAGAGAAACAAAGAAAAGGAGAGACAGGTAGAAGACACACACACAGAGTGAGACAGACAAACAGTGAGTGATGCAAAGGGAAAGACTGAGGGAGAGCAATATAGACAGAGAGAATGAGACTGGGACAGAAAGAGTGAAGCAGACAGAGAGTGAGACAGAGAGACAGAAAGGGTGGGGGTGAGACAGAGGTAAAGACAGAAGGAGTGAAATAGACATACTTAGAGTGAGACAGAGATAAAGACAGAGAGAATGAGACAGAGGGAGTGAGAGAGATACAGACAGATAGAGTAAGACAGGGAAGTGAGACAGGGATAGAGACAGATAGAGTGAGAGACAGGCAAAGGGAGAGACATACAGGGAGAGTGAAACAGAGAGAGTATGACAGAGAGCTAGATACTGAGACAGAGAGAGTGAGACAGAGAAAGACAGACAGAAAGGGTGAGACGGAGAGACAGACAGGGACAAAGAGACAGAGAGTATAAAACAGGGAGACAAACAGGGAGAGTGAGACAGAGAGACAGTAAGAGACAGGGAAAACGAGACAGGGAGACAGACAGGGAGAGTGAGACAGAGAGACTGTAAGATACAGGGAGACAGACAGGGAGAGTGAGACATGGGGACAGGGGGCTGGAGACGGGTTCCTCCGGCAGCAGGAGTGAAGTAGACTCCTCTAATAAATTACACTCCTCCACTCATCCCTCAATTCCGCTTGAATTTATTCTCTTCTTTATTTCTTGCTAATGAAGCGCAGTAGATGGTGCGACTCGAGCGGAGCAGAGGAACCCGGGACATTTACAGGCTGCTGAAGACGTCGATTTCGGGCCGTCTGTCAGGACGTGCGGCTCTTCCTTTTCTTTCTCTTTTGTTTCTCTTTCGTTCCCTCTCCGTCCAGATGTGACTCCCACCACACCTGCATTCTGTTACAGCCGTCCTGAGTTTTATTACTCATCCGCCTCATCCTGTCGTTCTCCTGCTTCATTTCTGTTTTTTATTATCAACCCCTTTTTTCCATTCCTTTTTCTTTATTCGTCTTATTGAGGTTTTTATATAACGTGAGATCATAGTGATAATACACGTTATTTACGTGCCACATTAACCTTCAGCTCAAAGTTCACAAACCTGATGAGAAATATTAAGGAGTTTAGCTACAAGCAGCGATCTGTGGGGTCCAAGCACTTTCTGCAAGAGGAAGCTAGTTAGAGGAAGCGCGTTAGCTAGAAGCTAGTTCTCACCAAGTTACACAGAATGTTAAAGTGAGTTTAGCGTAAACAATATCTTATCTTATAAATAATGAATACGGTTGGAGTTCGTCACGGTAGCTTGAGGAGACTTAAATCAAAATATCTGCTGAAATCAGATAATCAGCTGATCGTCGTCTACACACAGTTTATGGGGGAAAAGAATCCATACGTTGCCTTTTTTTAAAATAAAGAGTATTAAAATATTAAAATAATAAAGGAATACAAATGTAGCTTATCTAGCTAGGAGTTAGCATGTAATGCTATGTATGCAATGTCAATTATTTAGCTAGCGTTGTTCCTTTTGCTCAGTGCTAATGTATATACAGAATACACAAGCTATCCTGTCCCTTTAAACGTTTTTATTTTTTATTTTTATAATGATGTAAAATGCTTTGCTGTTACAGTGAGCGATCAAACATACTGTAACGCTACTGTAGCACTTATACTTTCAGAGTTACCATATAGTTAAATCATCGTAGTTATTCTTTATTAAGTGTAACATAATGGGAATTACATAAAGAATAATGTGGTGGATGAGAAAACACAAAGATTTTTTGGGGGGCGGAGCTTAATTTTCAATAATGGTAAATTTTAAGAAATTTTAAAACTAAGTGATAATCGGACTCGGAGTATATCTGATAAGGATATCACTATCTGGGTATGAACCCCGCCCGTCGGTGAGTCGCCACACCCCTGTACTACCCAGCCCCTGCAGCGCCGCTCTCATTCGAGAGATTTTAATATAACATTTGTTAAACATTAATGTTTGAGATTTTATTAAACTGTATAATCTGTTTCCTCTAACCAGTCTGTCCTGCATTTCATTATTCCAACATCACCTTTATTATACAAGTAAATCCGAGTATTTTAAAATTGTGATTAATCACAGACGATAACTGTGATTAACTAGGTTACATTTTTTTAATCGATTGACAGCACTAATAAAAAACAAACAAACAAACAAACACTCATTCTTTTCCACCCAATAAACATCTCACCGCACAACATCGAGGATCTTGCTGAGATATGGAATGGCAGATATACCGCATCGCCCTCTCGCTCGCTCTCTCACTTTCTCACAGACACTCACACACACTCACACACACTCTCACACACACATGTACACACCGCTGCCTGTTTTATTGCACACGGCACTGAAACAATTGTTTACAGAAGAAGCGAGGCGTCTGTCTGTTGTCTTCATCTGTTTAACTTCACCTTCATCCTCACACTCAGAAACATCTTCCTGTTTCTCACTCGTTAAATATTCAGCCAAAGTGCTCTTCACATGTTTTTTTTTTTTCTTTTTTCGAAATGTGTGTGTGTGTGTTTTTTTAAAACATATTTATTCGCTCTTAGCTTCCTGCACAGTCAGATTCAGGCTGAGAAGAACAGTACTGTATGCTCTGCTTACTTTGTGTATTTTGCTAGCACGCACGAACACACACACACACACACACACACACACACACACACACACACACACACACACAAAACCAACCCAGAGAGAGATTAGGGAAATTATAGTTCCGCAGAAACCCTGACCTCCATGTTGTCCCTCGGAGCCTGAAGTTAATACAGACCTGTATCAGCGCTTATGCGAGCGTCACCCCGCAGTGACCTCATCAAGTGAGCAATACTGCAGGTAGACGATGACGCCAGCGCGGGTTTTGACGCCGTAAGTGTTTTTCGACAAATTTAGTTTAGGATAACAGTGCAATACTGTAACATCTGGAACAGCTGGTACACTTGTAAACCTGCAGAGGGCGCCGTAGACTGGACATTATGGTGGACAAAGCTATTAATGTGATAATTAAACCTGACTAAAAGGATGCTCGATCTGTCTCACAGCGTCTACCACCCCGAGGGAACAGCCGGAGGGGGGAGGGGGGGGAGGAGGGGGGGCGATGGGGCGGCGCAGCGCTGACCTGGAACACTGTGACGATGGCCCACAGCAGAGAGTCGAAGTTCTTCCTGTCTGAGATGGTGTCTCCATTCTCCAGACGCAGAGTGAACTTACAGCCGAACAGATGCATACCGAGTATACTGCAGAGAGAAGACAGACAGAGAGGGGGAGACAGAGAGGGGAGGGAAGGAGAGGAAGCATGGATTAATCCATGAAATTAATCAGGCTGTAAAGGGGACACTCCAAAGGCTTGCAGCTTTTTGAACACACACACACACACACACACACACACACACACACACACACACACACACACACACATGGATATGTATATCAGTGTTTCTGTTAAGGCTCGTCCACCTCCAGTTTAAATACAAATATAAAAAGCCACGCCCAGTTAGAGTATAAATACATTACATTTACACTGAGTGTAAATACAGACATGAATAGAAGACAGTAAGTTTAGGCCACGCCCACACTGAGTTTAAACACAGACAAGAATAGAAGCCTTTCTGTTTAGGCCACTCCCATTTAGAGCATGAATACATTATAGACCTAAGCTGTTCAGTTTAGGCCACACCCACCTTTAGTTTAAATAACGACATGAATAGAAGGCAGTCAGTTTAGGCCACACCCATTTAGGATACACCTTTATTCGTCCCACAGTGGAGAAATGTCTATATTATAGCAGCGAAGAAAAAATGTGCAAATAATGTTACTATATTATAGACAGAGGACGTTTAGTTTAGGCCACACCCACATTGAGATTAAATACAGACAGGAATAGAAGCCCTTCTGTTTAGGCCAGGTTGAAACACACACACACACACATATATATATATATAGTGTTTGTGTGTTTCAGTTTAAACCACACCCACCTCTAAATACAGATACAGACTGAAGCCTCTTCACTTGGCTTCGGCCACGCCCAACTTGCATTTAAATACAGTAAGAAATAAAAGCCTCTACATGTAGGTCACACCCACACTGAGTTTACATATACATCGATAGAATTCTTTCTCTTTAGGCCACGCCCACTTTGAGTTTAAACATATTATATATACAGTAGACATGGATGGAAGTGTTTCAGTTCGAACCACACCCACCTTCAGCATAAGTACAGATACAAAGATACAGAAGCTTCTCAGTTTAGGCCACGCCCACAGTGAATTTCAATGCAGATGTAAATACAAGGCATTATGTTTAGGCCCCGCCCACAATTAATTTAAATACAGATATGAATAGAAGGCACTAAGTTTAGGCCACACCCACATTGAGATTAAATGCAGACGGGAATAGAAGGCTTTTTCCTTAGGCCACGCCCACCTCAACTTTAAACACAGATAAGAATAGAAGACTTTCTCTTTAGGCCACAACCCTGAAAAACATTTCAGTTTAAACCACACCCACCTTCTGCATAAGTACAGATACAAATAGAAGCTTCTCACTTTAGGCCACGCCCACCTTGAGTTTAAACTGATAGGAATCAGTTCTATCAGTCGCTCTCCTTCCCGAGTGTAAATACAGACACAGACTTCTGAGTTACGCCACTAATAAACACACACTCTGAGTAAATAAAGAGTTTACTGCACAGATCGAACGCTGGGATCGTTATAAACTCCGATTATACCGTATATGATCAAATAAAGCGCATTAATCTGAGGAAATAAGATTAGTGATCACAAAGCCGCTTTCCTTCAGCATTTCTACAAACAGAGCTAACGCTTCAGAGAGAGAGAGAGAGAGAGAGAGAGAGAGCGCACAGTGTGTGTTAGAGAACATCTAAAGACTTTTTAACAATCTGTCAAGGACACAAACACAACAGGCTTCATACAGTCAAGATCAGACACACAGAGAGACAGATGGAGAGTCAGAGAAGAGACACGTATAGAGAGAGAGAGAGAGAGAGAGAGATCAGTGAACTTGATGTTTTCACACGTGGCAAAGTGAACCTCTTTAACTGTTATGATTATCATGACATCAACCACACACACACACACCTGAAGATGAAGATGAAGAGCATGAGCAGCATGCAGAAGGTGGCCACGTTGTCCATGGTCTTCATCAGGACCACGAGTTGTCTGCGCAGGGCTGGCAGGAAGCGGACCAGCTTTAAGACCCTGAGAAGACGGAACGTGCGCAGGACGGATAAGCCTCCATCCGCCTGTCCGATGAGCTCCCACACACTGCAGGGGGCGTACAGGAGAGTGACAGAGTGAGACAGACTGTGGGGTGATGTAACGCTTAATGTAACGCTGGACGGATAAAGAAATCAACACCAGTAAAAGTTTAATCCTCTGATTTATTGTTTCACTGCAGTCTCAGCACATTATTTGGCAGCCCGAGAGACTCTGGGATTAAAATGATTCCCGTTTCCATGACGTCACTCGTGATGATGATGATGATGTAATATGTCATAAAAGTTTTAGAAAAAAAAAAACCCAATACATTCAGCCAGTTTAAAGTTTAAACACAGTGATTTCTGCAAGAGCCAACAAATACCAGGACGCTAATGAGCTCGGGGAGATTAAACTGGCCGGATACGAGAGGGATTAAAGACGGGCGGAAGCAGAAGAGCCTGCCTGATGATGACGATGATCAAGTCGAAGATGTTGTACGGGTTGCTGATGTAGCCGAGCGGACCGCAGGCCAGCAGCTTCAGCACCATCTCCAGGGCAAACAGACTGGTGAAGACGATATTACTGATCTCCAGCACATCTGTCAGCTCAGCAGGCTGTAGAACACACACACACACACACACACACACACACACACGAGAGAGAGAGAGAGAAAACACAAGCGATTAGGGGAGACAACATGAGACAATTTAGTGACTTTCATAAAAGTTAGATTTATTCATTCAGCTAGAAGCATGAACACAGATACACAGACAGAGAAAAGGACGGATGGACAGATGGACAGACAGACTGATAGATAGATGAACAATTAGATGGATTGTTAAATAGATAAACAGACTGGTGCACCGAAAGCTGGTTTGGTAGAGAGAGATGGAAAGATAAATATAAGCGTAAAGATATTTCTTTAGGATGGATCGATGAATTGATGAATAGATGGAGGTACAAATAAATAAATGAACAGAGGAATGCATGGATGGATGGATGGATGGATGGATGGACAGGTAACTGAATGGTGGATGAATAATGGATAGACGTATAAATAAAAGATACATGCTTGGAATGAAGGATAATTCTTGGATGTATAAACTGGATGTGGAAAGGATGGATGGATAGATCGAGGCATGATGGATGGATGGATGGATGGATGGATAGATGGATAAGTAAGTGGGTAAATTAGTGTGTGGATACATGGTTGAATGGAGGTATGGACTGATAGACAAATAAATAGAATATGCATAGAGGGATAGATACTGTAGATAGATGAATAGACAGACGGATGGGTGGATGAATGAACGGATATATAAATAATTAGGTGAATTGATGGATAAATGGTGGATTAATAAATTAATTGATGGATTTATGGATGTGAAGAGGGGTTGATGGGGACGGACAGAGATTAACAGATGGACAGATGGATGGATGGATGAATGAAGAGCTGGATTAAGGAATGAATGGATGGAAGGACAGATGAAAATAAATAAATAGATGAATTAATTGATGGATGGACTAACAGATAAATATACAGATAAACAGAAGAATAGATAGATGGATCTGTGGATGAATAAGGATGGATGAATGAATAGATGGATGGACGCAACAATATGAATTGATGAATGGATGAAATAAAGGATGGACAGATGAATGACTTGATGGGAGGATGGATGGATGGATGAATGAAGAGCTGCCTGGATGGCTGGATGAACATAAATGGATAGATGGATGGATGAGAATTGATGGATGGCTGGATGAATGGATAGACAGATGGATGGAGGTATGATGTAGCAACTCCCCCACCTCACACACACACACACATAACTGACTATACTATACAACGGACACCGTGCTGTCTCCAAGTAGCTGTGTGATGAGAGGAATCACGCACTACGGGCCGTGCTGTTATCGGAAAATAATCAGCTAGCGTCTGGTTACAGCACCTCCTCTTCATTACATCATGTTACCATAGCAACAGTTTCTGACCAATCGTAGCGAGACCTTATTAACAGACCTCTTAATGAACCATGTCTCTTTTATATATCATGTGTCTCGGAACATCTGGAACCAATCAGGTGACAGGAAACGACGCCCAAATAAGGAAAGTGGGGAACAAAGGGGACATGGTGTGTGTGTGTGTGTGTGTGTCACCATGTACCCCTTACATATTAATAAAGCTGAATCTCATTGATATGCAAATGAGGGAATGACACCTGCTAACCTTAGGAATATCATCCAACTCACCTGGCACACACACACACACACACACCTTTACACACATGCACAAACACACACACTCATCCAGCCTGACATCTCATTCATGTTTTTTTCTCTGCTGCTTCACAAAGCGCACGATGACCCCTGTTATTACAGCCGTCTAGTGTAATGCAAATAATCATTTTCCCTGGAGTGAATAGGCTCGGCTTGGAGCGAAACATCTACAGCACGCGCGCATACACACACACACACACACACACACACACAAACAATCATGAATTACACAGTTGCAGTTTTATTTTGCTGACTCGTTCTAATCCGTCAACGTTTCCATAGTAACGGCTCGTTCACAGGGATGTTAAAAAAAAACAAGTGTTGTTGACGATATGGTGAAGTTTCCTGAAAGTATGGAGATGTTTATTTATTATTTTTTGTTAAAGGAGTCTCCAGTGTCAGTTATCCTCCTATCTTTAAGGTGCAAAGATGGTTTATAGCCTCTACAACGAGAGTCAGTCAGGGACGATCCATGACATTAGGTGTAGATATAAATGGAAAAAAGTGTGAAGTATTGGATTATTTGTTAAGATTCGATTAGATAAAAATGTATTATTAAGTCATTGTGCTAAAGTCCATGTACAAAGCCAATGAAATGTAGTGTACTGTATTAAATTGTTGCTGTATAAGAGGAAATATAGCTGTAAAGCAATAATGATCGGGCCCAAGCACTGCACTATCGCCACCCGGACGCACCAGAAAGACAAAAAATTTTAATCAGATCGCAGTGATGTACAAGATAGGCCATATTAACTGGGACATGAACGTTGTAATATGAATTACATTATTGTTTTATACTGTATGGAACCCAATCAAGTTGAAGGGACGAAATATTTGAGATTTTTTTACAGTGACACACTTCCTGCTACCAGTTGGCGGCGCTGTGACTGAGACTCACAGTAGTCATAACCATGTGGCCAGTTTTCTTCTCTTAACATAATGTTGAGGTTTAATGTACATCACTCAATGTACACAGAAGGTATTCGCCACGTCCTGTTTTCTTTTATTCACCGTAAACTTAAGGCCTCATCACAGCTGAACCCTTTGAGATATCGAAAATCCCTTCGCAATTTTGCATCCTCAATCTTTTGAGATTATACTGTCCCAGTTTTGTGGCAATCGTATAAATCCCCTAGGAGGAGTATATCAAATCCCACTGGGTGCGTTTTGTAAACAACCCAAAATAACTGACTTTCTGTTGAGTAGAGTGCTTGACATGCAGTGCGAAAGTTGTTCAGCTCAATGAGATGTAAATGTGCACAGGGTTTTATATGTATATGTAGAAAAATTCTCCAGGGGGTGAAATTAATAAGTTCTTGAGCATGTTAAGACCCCAAAAAGCCCTGTTTAGTAGAGAAAAAACAGAAAAAAGAGAGAATAATCCTTAGGAGAATAAGAGGGCTCTTTGCATGATTAGTGCTTGGACCCTAATAAAA
The DNA here is from genome assembly GCA_030014365.1 of Clarias pachynema. Classification (NCBI taxonomy): domain Eukaryota; kingdom Metazoa; phylum Chordata; class Actinopteri; order Siluriformes; family Clariidae; genus Clarias; species Clarias pachynema. The sequence goes on along the minus strand of JAQMYL010000010.1, from coordinate 21,750,759 downwards.
CACATCGGATGTCTAACTTTCACTAGCTCACTCTGTAGGTCGTGCTCGACACTTGGCCACGCCCACATCTCCACTTAAGCAATAATGTAAAGGAAGAGTTTTTCTTTCCCTCATTGTTTTGGGTCATTTAGAATTATCTGTATTTTTATGTTGGATACAGATATAATATTAATTACTTAAGTCACAAAGAAAAAACTGTAGTAGTACTTTTATTAATTAAACTAATTGATAAACAATAATTCTAAGGGGAAGTCTGAACTCTTTTATTTAGTAGTTCTTTTAATACATTTAATCCACGCATGGTTTTCAGTAGCTGCACAAAAAAAAAGAGAAATAATTTTAGACTATGACTTGATGATACACTATTTTAACTTAATGTACCACATTTTGCGGAAGTCTTGCCTGTAGCGCCGTCTCGAGGTCGGGCTTTAGAATCTTCTTCAGCCTGAATCTGACTCTGTGATTATACAACACGAAACGTTTTACTTTTCACGCGTCTGCTGCCGGTGCGCTCGTGTGTTCATTATCTTAAAGATCATCGACTGGCTTTTAGCCTTGAGATGACAAAACGCTACATGAGATTCTGCTTTAAAAGTTTTTGATCCAACCTCACGTTAATTATGTGCTCGGGTCACAAAAACGTGACGCCTGCTACAGCGAGCTCAGATTGGAGCAGGGGTCACGTGACCTGATCTTACCGGGGATCGCTGACCAGACAGGGTCGGGCTTCAATTAACCTGCACGCAGACGTTCGCTGAAATAAAAATAGTGCGAGCGTAGAGACGTGGGAAGGCTGTGTGTGAGTGGAACGTGAACAGTTCTGTGCGGGTGTTTATGAAGGTTTCCTCTTAACACTGAATGTGAAACGTTCACAAAACAGTGACAAAACAATAGACACAAAATGAAAACATGTGACTGTGTTACTTTTAAATAAGTTAATATTTTAAGAAGAAATTATGTTTTTATTTTAAGCCATGTAACTCTAATCTGTAGGTCCTGAAAACAGAAAAAACAAACACATTATGGAAAAAATTCCGACACGCTCAATGCACGCCTAAAAAAATGATTTCTAAAATACCAACTCAATATACACTACCGTTCAAAAGTTTTAGGTCACTTTCTAACTCCATGATGGTTCCTGATTTTTATTTCTTTCTACAT
>JAQMYL010000010.1:21731599-21749498 GCA_030014365.1 Clarias pachynema | reverse complement strand
AATCCCCAGTATTGTTGTAGAATGTAGAAAATAAATCACTAAACAAAAACAAAGAAATTTGCAAGTGTTCTAAAACGGTAGTGTATGTCTCATAAGCTGTGCATATGCTTTTCTCCCCCACAATAACGCAGCTCATCATCCACCATACACACACATCTACAATTCAACTCCTCCTTCTCCTTTTAAAGGGTGCCATTACTTTTGTCCTCATTCAACAGCAAGCTTTATTCGTCTTTTGTTTTAAAATCACTTAAACAACTCAAATAAATAATCTGTAACGTAAACCGCATCGAATCCAAACCCAAGCAACTGAAGCATACGTTACGCAAATCTTACGCAGAATGAACATTATAGCTTTGACAAACTGCTTAACGATATCTGGGGGAATCCAGACACGAAGGGAAAGTCTGAAGCCGAGCCCAGGAGCTGCGAGTCCTAGTAGCGCAAAATGAAGGAAAAAAAAAAAACTAAAACCACACTCGCACACAAGAGCTCTGGGAGATCACAGGAAAGAGGTTGGGAGCGTATAATCCAAGCGTGACGTAGCTGACAAAATCCAGCCTGATGCGGACAGGAAGAGCGCGCGCCGTGAGGAATAACCGAGTGACAGGAAACATACACGGAATGTCGGAATGAGACGAGGATTCTCTGAGAACGGTGGGTACAGACTGAAAGAATGATTAATTAGGATTTGTAGAGAAACCAGTAAACGTTTCCGCGCTAGTTTCACTGCTGACACCGACACTGGAGACTCCTTCTGTAAACATCGTCCATAGAGACGCTAACAGCCCACACACTCCTGATAAACTTACAGTATATAAACATATACCTTAAACCTGCAGTAACTCATACGGTGTGTATAAACACTTATGTTTCTAGTCTCTTCAGAACCTTCACCATGCCATGCCGAGCAGGTCTCGGGCTCGGGCTCGGGCTCGTCTCCAGGCCTCTTCCTCTCTCTCGCACGCTCATTTTTCTCTGCCACCGATTCTTTCCGCTTGCTCATTAAGGGTCTGGCCTTTATCACGCCGCTTTAGAGCTCAACAACAACAAAAGAACAAGTGCGGCTGGACTGTACAGAAGAGAGACAATACAATAAAGTGCTGCACACACACACACACACACACACACACACACACACACACACACACACGCTAAAAAGGTGAGTTAATTAATATTGAGGTTTTTACAACCGAATTCAGTGTGTGTGGCTAAAAGGGAAATGCGGATTAGGTAACAGTGAGGGTTAAACCTGCTGGCTATTACCGATAATTCAGACAAAATTTGCATCATAAAGCATTTTCACAAAGAGCGGAAAATAAAAAGAGCGCACAGCGACGTCGCGTCGACGCAGACAGAGACAGAGTCTGGGTTTAATTTAGTATAAAACTGAAACTTTCTCAGTACAAACACAAAAACACAAAGTAGGAAATATCAGCAGGAAAGAGAACGGTGTACTGATCACCTTTTTAAAGAGAAATAGAGCTACCTTAAAGTTTGAACATATATAGGGATAGCGTTCACAGTATCAGCTATCACTAGCACACGTATACGCTACGTCCTCCATATCTAATCATTTAGATTTTATAAATCAGGGACATTCTGTTTTCTACGATGTTTCGATTCCTGGAAGTTCTACTGTACTGCAGCGCCAGGACCAGTTCCTCTCAAGCTAGTCATCAATTAGCGATATGCTAGTTTAACTAAAAAAAAAAAAAAACAATCATCATTTTATTGTTAAAAGGTTACAGGAATTCTTTAAGCGTTGAATCTTACAATAAAATAAAAATCGGAATTGATTAAACAGAATCAGACTGGTACGAGTATCGAAAGATAGCCAGCCACGGTCTGCGCGATTATCAGGATGTTCGGAAATATTAGCTTGAATATGCTTCACAAAAAAAAAAAAAAAAAATCTAAAGAATTTTGGTGTCTTTTCTTTTATACAAGGAATTTAAGCATCAAAGCGTTAAGACATTTATATACAAGCATTTTAAACCTTAAAAATGATGGATTAAGGTTTAATAATAATAAATGTAGTTACAAGCAGCAATGAGCGGGCCCAAGCACCTGAGCCATCGCCACCTGGACGCAACGCACAACCTGTTATAGGCATTGTCACGGCTGGATGTGGATTTCTGGCGCGCGATGGCTAGTAATAAACTAATTATAACTGATTATAAACTAATTAGCCAAATAATTTTTTTTTTGTAAATTCTGTTGTATATTTAATAAACTTCACCACACACACATTTTTTATTACGACAATTTTAACTTTGAAATTGGTATTGGTAAGATTTGCCTTTTAAGCATTAAAATTATTAATTATTTATTTGGTATATAACAAAATCTGACGACAAAAAAACCCCACACAAAACATAAAAACCACTAAAGTAAACAAAAAAAAACATTTAACATAAAAAATTAAAAAACAGCAACAAAAATAAAAATCTCTCTCTCTTTTTTTTTTAACTTGCTTGTGGTAAGATTCTTTATCTCCCTGGGAAACATCATCTTTACAGTGGAGATGTAAATAATTAAACACTTTTGTCAACTCACACTCTCACCAAAAAGAGATAAATAAAAAAAAAAAAACAATAATAAAAAAGAAACATACTAAATGATTTTGGGAAAAATGTTTCACAGATTTTATCAGGATGCTCAGAAATATTTGTTTGACTTTTATCTGGATTTAATAAAGCAAGTTGAATTGAGAATCCTGAACTCATCACGAGTCGTCTGTAAACGGTGAAGAATTTACAAATATATGAATTTAAAAAATAATAAAATGTAAACAAACAAATAAATGAATACATTTTTGTTTTTGTCTTATTACGAGAGAAGGGAATGACTGTTTATAGCTGCTATAATGTAAGTGAACATGTGTGTGTGTGTGTGTGTGTGTGTGTGTCACACCTGCTCATGGTACTCCACCCCCATGCTGAGAGTGTTGATCAGGATGGCGATCATGATGCCCCTGTTGAAATACTTGCTTTCGACGATCCTCCTCAGCACGCCTCTCACACACCCCACACACACCCCGAGGAAGTTCTCCCTCCTCGGCTTCTCGCTGAAGCTCCTCTCCGATTCCCAGCTCGACTTTTTCTGCTCCGCGTCGCTCTCTTTCTCCGCGTCCGAGTCACAGGCGGAGTCGGAGCTGAGCGTGTCGGCCTCGCGGGCAGAAACCGGGCATGTGGGAAACTCGCACGGTGCCGCTCTGGTGCCAGCTTCTGTACACACACTCGAACACATGCCTGGGTAGACACCTGCATGGGGACATGAAGACAACTGTGATATCTTCTGTCAGGAACATCAGGTGTTTTACACCAGAGATCTTTTCCAAAAGCAACACAGGTTTTATTTTAGATTTTCAGTCAGTTTTGGTCAAAATGTTTCCGAATTTTTACTCCTGTTTATTTTCTAATATTTAGAAAAAAAGAATCACAACATACAGCTTAAAGTAAAATTAAAAAATCTGAAGAATTTTAACATAAACAAATAAACATCATTTAGTTATAAGTGAGACTCAAAAAAAAAAAAAATTCTTGTTCACTTTAACATAAAATGTGTTTTAAAAACAGAAAAAAAATCTTAAATTATTCAAAACTTGTCAACATAAAAGTCATGTTTTTATTTAAGGTTACATTTTTGGATAAATGACGTCTCCCAAAATAAAGTCAGAGCGGACATGTAAATAATTTAAATATTATAATAATGAAATATGAAATACTTTTAAATGCGTTTATTAGTTTGTTAAGAAATGTTAGTTTTTTTGTACAAATAATTTATACATGAAAGGATTAAGATATCAAAAGATCACAATAGGAGACATTATTATTGGTCAAAAAATTTTTTCAAGTTAAAAGTTAAAAGTTAAGTGTTATTTATTATAAGTTTAATTTAATAAACATAATTTCCCTCTTGTTTTTTAGTTGTTGTTTTTTTTATTTATATCTATTTTATTAAAAATTAGCTTTTTAAAAATAATCAGAATTCAAAATTATGAATTATGGTTGTAAAATAAAATTTTGTAAACAAAATCCAAATAAATATTTTTATTTATTTATTTATTTATTTGTTAGTTTGTTTTTAAACAAGTTCTACCAAGATAAAGGCTTGACTTTCAGGGTGGACGTGTAAATAATGTCCATGTACACAATCCTCAGATTTAAACACTTTTGTCACTGAACCTTTTTCGTACGATCTTGTCAATTTGGTAAATTCACAGATTTTGCTCTAACAATAATTCGAACAAAATAAACAGACTTGCTCTTTATTTTCAGATCTGTTGATAACTTAAGGTTCATCAGTCGAGTGTGTGAGAGAAACAGCTCTAGAAATAGTGATGGAGTTAACGTGACGCGGTTAAACCAGGCTTGCTAAATTAGCAGGCAGCAAAAAAAGGATTAGCGCGGGACATTAATGTGCTTAAGGAGCTGTGTATATTCATTTTCATTTGAATTTAATTTATAATTATTAGAGCATAGGAAATCTTCAAAACCCAGGAGAAACACACGCTTAAGGTTTAATTAGCTCAGAGATTCCACTAGTCTCTACTTGCGTTATTTTCAAAAGTGACAAACCTGTGCATCTATCTATCCATCTTAGATGAGGAGCGTTCAAGTCTAACTGGGACTTGTGATGAAATTTCTGGCGAATGAAGGCAGGTGGAAAAAAAACAGGCGATTTGCATTTACAGAAGACTTCAGTCACAGTACGGTGATGAGACTCTTAGCCGCAGTAAAACATCTGGACGGTGAAAACGTTTTAAAGAGGCCGTACGTCCGTGAATTGCGAACCCGGCGGAGGTGGCTCTGAACCCACTGCAGTCGTTTCTGTGAACATTCAGTGAGTGGAACATCTGGTCCTTAAAAATTATGCATTTGTGTCTGCATGAACTGTACACACACGCATTCACCAACATCACTTGCATGTTGCAGGAACTCGAGCGGAAGTTATCGCCTCATCACAAGCCTTAAGAAGACTTTCTACCTTGATGGTGTCCAAGCACTAGTGGGACACTGGGATAAGTGCATTAGTGTAGCAGGAGGTTGTATAGAAAAAAATACAGGGAGTTTTTCACTCTCAGTATTGTCAAAAGTCCCGCTTTGACACGAACACCACGCTGTATATACTGTACATGCTGAATATGTTGAAGATGTAACCAGAAATAAATACATGACTCAAGACTCAAAATAAAATCATGTTATTTCAGGAGTAAGTGATGGACAAAGTGCTTATATTTAATGAATGAACATCTGTATGAACACATTATGTAATGGAAGACAGTCAGTGTTACTATTTCCCACCTACCTCATTTTTAATCAAAGTTTTAATGGTAACATTTTGAAACATTCTAAAAATATATAATACTTTGTTAACTTGTGGTTGCACCTCGTGATGCTTTTCGCACATGTGTGTGTGTGTGTGTGTGTGTGTGTGTGTGTGTGTGTGTGTGTTCTCACCGTGCTGTGTTTTGTTGTTGGTGTTCTGGGTGCACGTGCTGGTTTTAAGGGCACCAGTGCATCTGGGGTGAACCCGTGAGTGTGAGAAGAACGCCAGGGGCAGGATGGTGGGGTAGTTCACCCCGATCCCCTTGAGGCTGTGTACCGTCAGAGGGAACGAGGAAGCGTATTTGGGGAGGCATTTATCTCCGCCCAGAAGCACCGCCTTCATTTCTGTGACGTCCGTCCCATTTCCCATGTTGTGGTGGTGATGATGATGATGATGGTGGGGATGATGATGAAAAAGGTGCCGGGTCAGCTCAATTTTCTCCTTATTGCTCCAGTGTCCATTGGCCCCGCCCACAGTGGCGGATTCGCCGAGGCTAGCGCCCTTGCTCTTGTTCCACACCACGTTATACAAGTGAACAACGTAGCGATAAAACTTGCGTAAAAGATGGATAAGGTAGTTCAGGAGTTCTTCGTAGCACGAGCCAGGCTCAGCCAAGTTGGCCAGCGTGGACTCTGTGCTCCGGAACCGCGCTCGCTGCTCGCGCATCAACTGGTTCTCACGCTGCTTGGTTTCGGAGAACTGCGTGGCGATGACCACCAGGCACAGGTTGATCATGAAGAAGGAGCCCACCTGAAAACGAGAAAGTGAACACAAACAACAAAGGGATTAAAAATAGCATTAAATAATTAGATTAACAGAATTACATTCACAACAAACAATTTAGGTGAAATATGCATTATTATTCAAAACGTTTTCAAAAAGCACTTTAGCACAAATAACATTACTAGGAAAAAGCGTTCATGTTTCAGGAATAAAATCATAATGTAACAAGTGAGAGTCTTTAATTTTCTAAGATTAAAAAAAAAAGTTCATCTTTTAAAGTTAAAATATCAAAGGTAAAATATCACAAAATATTTAGAGGTTTAAACTTAAACATTTCATAAATCCTTTACAAAAGTAATAAAAATAAAATCTTAAAGTTGCTAGAAAGAGGTGAATTACCGGGATTACAAATGGTAGCATGAAATACTAAAGTTAATGCAATTTTTTAATATTTTGATATTGTAATTTTCAACAACATATAAAAACATAATAAAAACAACATGGATAAACTAAGAAAGCAAATTAAGCAAAGGGAAAAGCACAAAATTTTGGGTTAAACATAAAAATCTATTAAAATAAAAAAAAAAAGAAATCTATATTTCAACAATAAATTCTTAAAATTGTATTAACAAAATAATTTTTCATGAAAACAATAAAAACTAAATGTAAGTGGTAATATTTTGAGAATACATTCATCATATTTTAAGAATTTTTATAGATGAAGTTGGAACAAAGTGGTAAAATTGTACGATTTGAAAACAAAATTTTACAAAAACCATAATAATTTAAATGTAAAAATGTCACAATGGTAATATTTTGAGAAGGAATTCATTAAATATATTTCAAATATTTCAAGAATAATGTCTCACTGCTGTTAAACTTTGTGCAGATTATTATTATAACATTATTTTTACAGACTTCTGGACGAAACGTCGATCAGGTTCGGCGAGAGAAGAAAACCTGTGTGTGTACTTACGATGATGAGGAAGATGAAATAGATGAAGTTGTAGAAGGAGTGTGCGTCCATGACGTAGTACATGATGTCCACCCAGCCTTCTAGTGTGATCACCTAAAGACGAGACGTGAGCCGAGGGTTACTTCCTGTCTGATATCAAGTATTTATCTGAAACATGAGGAATACGAGTGTATTTATGGGAAAATAACCAATGAAGAAGTGATGTGATGAAGCCGGGTTACTGTTACTGATAAAGAAAAGTTTTTTAAAAAGCTCTGGCACTGGAGACTCCTTCCATAAACGTTACATTAACATGTTGTTACTTCAAGAAAACAAAACCGTTTTTTCTAAAATCAGTTTGTTATTGTTAAACGGTCTGAAAAGAACGAGTCGTTGCCATGGAAACGAGCTGCTGTTGCAGGAAATAAATCAACCAATCAGAATCGAGAACTGGGGTGTCGGTTTAACAGTAAAGCTAAGTACATGTTTTCTGAAGGAAATAAAAAAGAAATAACTGAGAGGCATGAAAAATTGATAAACAAATCTTTGTAATGAAATTCTAGCGGGTATTTGTTTTTCCAAGCGAGGTTGATGATTGGTCGGCTCTAAAGTCCTGATATGACATCATTAGAGAGCTGGAATTCAAACTTAACGAGGAAATGAGGTTCAAAGATGAAGTCCACTCGATGGTACAGAGAATGTCGAGTTTAATGTTTATGAGAATAAAACGAAGCTGAAGTTGAAGGTTTTGGTGCTCGAGCCAAATAACACGAGGTCTTTAATCCCCTTGTAGCAAACTTGCTTGTCATTTCCAGGCTAATCGGATTACTCTGGGTCTCACAGTGTGTTTTCACCTGCGCACGCAGATTACTCAGGAACATGATGGATATCTTGGCTTTAGCTGAAACCATTAGGAGCGAACATGATGAACACTTGATTTCCTAAGACAGGGGCGATGCTTATCGATGCCGATTCTGTTGCCACAACATCATCCAGCTACAATAAAACTAAGTGTCTCTTGGCTCGAAAAGGAGGAGAAAATTCACGCTCAGCAAAAAACTGATACAATCAAGCGTGCGGGCCAAATCTCAGACATCTATCTAATGACGAGAAAGAATTCCAGTCTCTTTCAGGATACGCATTATTAACCTCAGACAGAAACTGAGGCACGTCAAACCGTGTTCAATATCAGGACACGAACAACAAGACAAATAATCATCAGTAAAATCTCACAAATAAATAATTGTTGGTTGGATTTAACATATTCATTTATGTAAATTTACATTTACATAGAAAAATATTTTTTTTGGAGGGGGCGGGGGGGGGGGGGTAGGCATTTTTAAAACAACTCTTTCCATTTTTTTTCCCACTAGAGACACAAAAGTCTTACTGCATTTCCATTGTCATTTAATCAATAATAATAATAATAATAATAATAATAAAAAGATCAAACAAATTCATGCTGGAAGAGCTAACCACACCCTGTTGTAACCTCTTAGCAGAGGTAGCCTGGGTGTTCAGAATCAAAAAACAATAAACAACAGCTCTTCTTCTTATTCCAATTTCACCTCGAGTTTTAAACAATATCTCTAAAATTATATCTCGTTATTACATTTACAATTTTAGACGCTTCTAGTGATTTTTTCTTTCTTTTTAGAATTAAGATAAAAGAAATATCTTCTTTCAAAAAAGTTTCTCTGCATACCAAGATGGCGTCTAATGTCAGACTTGAAGCCTTAAAACTTATCTTTAAATCTTCAAAATGATCCTTGAAGAGATTTGCGCCTTTCTTTTCTTTCTTTAAGCATCTTTAACCTTCTTGATTATCCCCCTGAGCGAGGATTTGGATATTATTTTAGCTATTTTTAGGCCTGTAGTTATTTTTGCCAGATTTATGAAGGTCAGGGCCCTTTTGTGTGGTTTGTTTATTCTATGGTTTTGCCTCATGCTAATACGTGATTAAGGGAAGTTAATCTCTGTGTCGCCTCTAGTTTATCCCCGAGTGAAACACAAAGTCATGGACGAGTATTTAGGAGTTCTAGACACTTTGAAAAACGGGAACATGCTCTAAGTGCATTTTGTTCTTAAGAATTCCTAGGGGTGCCAATAATTGTGACATATGTTTTTTCTTGGAAAGTGCGGCTTTTCTGATCATGGCTTTTCTTAAAGTGAAATTTATTTCAATGGACAGCTTTTTGCTGTGACGCTAAGCACCAAGGGTGCCAATAATTTTGCTTTACACCACCCTCTGTATTATCGAATGAAATTAAAGAGCTACTTAATATATCATTGTATAATAACTAGTGACTGCTTTCCCTCACGGTCAGGGTTCTCGCGTAGCGCAGACTGTGGTTTTAAAACTCGGTAAAGGAAACACCTGGAAGATGGCGATCCACGCGTATCCGATGTTATCGAAGTTGATGGCGCCGTTGTGCGGATTGTGTTCGCTCGCTCTGCAGTTGTTGTAGTACGCGTTCCAGTTGACGCACCACCCCTTACGGGCGGGCTCTAGGCGATCAGGGATCGTGGCGTTGTGAGCATTTAGCTCACAGTAAGCTCCGCCCACTTTGCGGGGCGGGACATCGGAGCAGCGCAGCATTCCGTTCTCGCGGTTGGTCGAACAGATGAAGGCGATGTCGTCGGAGTCTTCGGGTTTGTAGTACGAGCTTAAAGACGGAGAGAGATTATACATCCTAGACAGAGAGAGAATTAGAAAGGCAGACGTTATTCATTTATCTTAAAGTTGCTCATATTGAGAATCAATTCTAATTGTTAAAATAAGCTGCATGAACCTAAATATTGATTTGTTAACATAAGAACAATTTGACAGTTTAATAAAATGGATTCCTCAGCCATAATTCTACACATAATAGAATAACACTTGATGCAGCACATTCAATTGTTTTATTCTGCATTTTATTCAATTATTAAAATGATAAATAAAAACACAAGAAGCTAAGTCAAAGTTACATAATAATAAAAAGATTATGTACAAGGTCATAACTGATTTTAACCCCTGACTAGCGCACGACTCTGCGCTAATTACATTAGAGCTTAGAGTTCGAGAGGTTTGAAGCCGATTCATGCTACAGTACATATCATTTTTTGCTACTTAACAAGACAACCTAAACAGACAAGCTTGAGAACTGTTTAATTCTTTTTATTATTATTATTATTGTTGTTGTTGTTGTTGTTGTTGTTGTTATTATTATTATTATTATTATTATTATTATACACTGGGAGCATTATTTGATGAGGATATTTGTCTCGTCAGGATATGCTACTGTTCATTCTTATAATACATATACAGTAGGTCATAATAAAATATTAAACCACTTACTGTGATAGAACATTTACCCCTTTATCATTTAGCAGTGCTCGACAGTGACGGTCTGAATCTATAATTTAATGCTACAGTAGCATTTTTTGACTTTTGGTAGCATAATATGGCAGAACACATCAGTGTTAAATCCTCACAGCCTGTGTTTAACCAGTTAACTTTCAGGATGCGTTTAAAGCTCCTTTTGGTTTAAGTGTATCCCAGGATACATGAGGGAACGTTTAAGGGAAACGGTTAGTTGTGTCGTCGCAATTATCTTATGGTTCTCTAACTGAAGCCTGAACCGTTAAAGAGAGAAGACAAGAGCGACAGAGTGATGATGTGGAGCCGGATAGAAGGAGACAGCAGGTAGCAGGAGAACACCCTGTCCTCTTTCACTGCTAAGACTAGCGGCACTTAAAGCCCACAGATACGAGCTAGGAAGGCTTTTTATCTTGATAGATGCCGAAGGAACGATTTAGAAGTGATTGGATAAAAATACGTTATATAGGAACCGGTTAAAAACAACGGCCGGGCGTTCTGCCACTGGAAAGATTTAAATTGCTGGGAAATTACTGGTTCTCTCTCTCTCTCTCTCTCTCTCTCTCTCTGTTTTTCTCTCTGTCCCTCTTCTCTCTTTGCTCAGGAACAGAAAGATCAAAAGGTGTGATTGCGTTTTAGTCAAGTTAATAACACCGCTTGTCAAACGTGTGCAATGTTAACACAAGCAATTTAGCGAAATGCCCCCTAACTGAGCGGCGCTCGCAGTCCTCCATGTCACATCCATGTCACCCTCGTACACTGACGTGAAGTTCTAATGGAGTGGTTTTATACACTAGGGCTAACACAGGGAAGCTAATTCCGTTAGGTTAATAACGTAGCATTACATATACGTGAATACAGAACTATTGTCTACCATTTACAATACAGCGGGACCTCGGCATATGGATGCCACGCCTTAAGGATTTTCGCCTTATGAACTGAAATTTTAAAGAAATTTGCCTCGGGCATACGAAGCATTTAGGCATATGAGTAAAAGTCGCGCGTTTGTTCAAAACTTCTCAGTGGAGAGCCAAGCAAGGTGAGTTTACATTATTCTTTGTGGGGTTTTTTTGTGTGCAAGATTTAGTGAAGACGTAGCACCATGAGTCCCAAGAATGTTATCAAGGACGGTATCAAGAAGAAAAAGGAGTCGCTTTCAGTTTGGTTTTTAAAGCAGCCGGTGCCGAGAGGAAGTGAGGTTTAATGTCTATTCATTTCATATTTTACTTCATTTACATGTCTTTTATAAATGCTTTAATTATTTTATATGCAAAAATATGATTATAGTGTTGGAAATTGGTAATATTTTTGTCTGGAACGGATTATCTGCATTTACATTATTTCCTATGGGACAATGTGTTTCACAATACAAAATTTCACCTTAAGAACTCGCCTCCGAGAACCGATTAAATCCGTATGCTGAGGTTCCACTGTACTGACATTTTGCTCATAACACTATTAAATACATAACAAACTCTAGGTGGTGTGCTTGGAGGAAACTAATCAATGTTGGAGTGACGTGATAAAATGGAGTCCGTATGTAATTCGTTATTATAGTATTAGGATTAACGACTTCAACGCCAGTCAATACATTTTCACCAATCAGAAATGAGCTCACGAGAGCTGAAAAATTAAATAAAATAAATAATAAACAATACCAATGAATTTAATAGAAATAAATCCTACTAAATCACTGCAGCTATTTTATATACGAATGTAAAGTGTTCTAATTCTAAACTAATTCTCGCTCAGCATTAAAGACTAATCAGATAAAGTGAATTTCTCATTAATTAGAGCCCCCCCCCCCGCCGAGTAACCAGGGCTTTGTAGTTGATGCACATCTGAAGCAGAGCGGGTGAATGGTGTGAGAGCGGTGTGGTCCCGAAGCGGGGCGTTTGATGTATAATCCGACTCGCGGTCCGCCGGGACGCTGCCAATTTATCCACATCGCACGAACCCTTGATATCTGCCGGGATTGATCGCCGTCTCCGAGCCGTCACGTGCCGTCTTTAAGAACACATTAAGTTGATTGGCGGCTGGTTCGGGAGCGTCTTAGGTGTCATGTTTGCTGATGTCCTCTGTGCTTTCAGCGCTAACAACATGAACGTGAACACGCTCTCTGGCTAACGTTAATAATCTTGCTATTGCTAAACCAAGAAGCTTTAAATCTAATGTTTTGTCCCTAATTGTTAAACAGATCAACAAAACATGTGTAACTGTTGTTACTGAATCATGAGCCAATTACAGAAATGATTTATTGTGAAATCAATGAGTCGTGTGAAGGAGAGTCAGTCTCACTAAGTGAATTATGTTAAAACAGAATGATTCAACTGGTTCACAGTTATGCCAGGAGAAGGAATTATGGGTAGCAAATTATTTGCAGAGTAATACTGAGAGTGATTCAATTTCTTCATTTATGCCAAGTGAATCAATCAATTAGGCCATTTCCAGACTGAGTGATTCAAATGATTCTCTCACGCCAATTAAAGCAATTATGCTAAGTGGATTATTTCCAGAACGATTCAACCGGTTCATTCAACTGGTTCAGTCATGCAAAGTGAATCAATTACTGTATGTGAGTTCTTCAGTTGGTTTACTTTTTCAAAGTGAATTAATTATGCCAAGGTAATTAATTCCAGACTGAGTGATCCAAATGATTCTCTCGCACCAATCTCATCCAATTATGCCAAATATTTCAAATGATTTCATTGCCATATAAATCAATTATGCCAGGTATTTTTTTATTTTTTTATTTTTAAATCAGACAGATTCACACAGTCTGTTTTAAAAAAGAAATTACCTGGCATAATTAAATCACTCAGTTTGAAAATAATTAACTTGGCATAATTAATTCACTTTGAATGAGTAGACCAATTGAATAACTCACATACAATAATTTACCCTGTTTGAAAAAGATTCATTTGGGACACATGATTCACTCGCCATGAATGAATCTTTTTTAAATGTGGGATTTGTTCACTCGTGCCAAGTGAATCAGTTACTGTGTGTGAGTTATTCAGTCGGTTCACTCGTTCAAAATGAATCAATTCTGCCATTCAGTTTATTTTCAGACAGAGTAATTCTAAAGGAGAGATCCGATTGTCTCGGTTATGCTCAGTGAATCGGCTCTCCAAAGTGAATTATATCCAAACAGACTGATTCAGCGGTCATGCTAGGTGAATCAATTATGGGAAATTAATGATTTCAAGAGTTATTTAAAGAGAACGATTTGATTTGTGCAATTATGCCAAATTAACTATTTCCAATCTGAGTGCTTCAATTTATTCTCTCGAGCCGAGTGAACACTATTATTGGTGTGATTCTAACAAAGTCATTCAATTGGTCCATTTGTGCCGTGTGAATCAATTAAGGTAGGTCAATTCTTGGAAGCGATTCAACTGTTCGACTTCATACCAAGTGGATCGTGTATGCTAACTGCATTGTTTTCAAACAGAATGATTCTAATGGAGTGACCCAATGGAGTTGGTTCAGTCATGCAAAGTGAATCAATTATCCCAAGTGAATCCTTTTCAAACTGTGGAAATCAAAGAGAGAATTTTAACTCAAGCCATGGGAATAATTTACTGTACGCTGCATAAATCATCGGAGTTATTCATTTGGTTTACTAACGATAAGGGAATCAATTATGCCAAATTAAGTGTTTAAAAAAAAAAACATAATTCAAAAGAATAATTGCATTCCAGATTAATTATGGCAAAATTTCCAACCAGAGTAATTCTAAAGGAGTGACGCAGTTCACTCGGTTCAGTCGTGTTAAATGACTGAGCTACTGTATCCGAAATCATTTATGTCCCGACAAAAAGTGAATCAATTGTTTTCCTCATGCTAAGTGACTCTATCAAATATGGTAAGTGGATCATTTACAAACAGAATGATTCAATTGGTTTACTCAGGCCGAGTGACTCAATTACGCTAAATGTGCAATTTAATTCTAAACAAAGTGATTCAAAGACATGGAGCTACAGACAGGGGTAAAGCTGTAACGCTGTTTTTTTTGCTACTCACTCATCGTCTATACCGCGTTATCCTGAATTCAGGGTCGTGGGGGCCTGGAGCCTATCCCAGAGGCTTAGGGGGCACACACACACACACAACACACACACACACTATGCCAATTAACATAACCTTCATGTTTTTGGACTGTGGGAGGAAACCGGAGAACCTGCAGGAAACCCACCAAGCACTGGGAGAACATGCAAACTACAGTACATGCACACCGGCTTGTTTCTCGTCCCGACCATGAAATTTAACTATAAATAAATTAAAAAACTGTCATGGCAGATTCAGCTACTACAGTACATTTGCAGTTCCCCTTTTCATTTTGGTGTTTTTGTCCATGAGGAACCTGCAAGATCAATAGTTTGCTCCTCATATCTATATATAAATGGAGTGACATAAATCTTGGATCCCGTGTCGTCCACTTTCCCGCTTTTTTTTCCCCCGCCTCTGGCGTAATGCCTTCCCAGAAGAAGCCCTTTAAGGCACAAAAATAATGGAGGGGTGTGAAGCTAATCTCTGCCAAGAATGGCCAAGAGTAAAAACCCTGGATTTCTCGGTGCAGGAGTCTATAAGCTGGCTGGCCCCTTGCCAAGTCATCTCCTGGTCTCCCATTAGAACAATCAGAGGCTGAGCTACACAGCATGAAGAGACAACAGCCGAGAACAATGCGGAGCGAAAGGTGGCAGGATGTGAGCTGGTTTTATTAAAGCATGACGTCGCTCCGTAAAAAAAAAAACTATCAGGAAAAAATAAACACAGCAGAAAATTATTTCATGCAGGAGATCATTTTACACACCAGGATAAAGTGAAGTAGCGAAGGGAATGTGGTTTAACCCTTAAAGCTCAGAGCCATGCGTTTATAAACATACACAGGGTCAGGACTGTGCGATATACAGTAGAGTAATGCGTCCTTTTATTCAGCACTACATAATGAAGGCAACATGAAGAACTGGATTCTAGTTAAGAATCTAGAAAATGGGTCACACAAGCACAGAAGCAGCTCAGATACACATGATCACATGTTTTTATTGTTGTTTTTAGTTGTTTCTGTGAGCAAATAATAATAATAATAATAGTTTTTTAATTAAGTTTTTTTTAATAATAATTGTCCTACCTGACGTATCCGTAACCCAGTCAGATGTCTGGATCGTCCCCGTTAACACACACCCGCAGGACTTCAATGTAAGTACATATTTGTTTTAATTGTCATTGACCTGTGCTGTGCTGTGATGTCGGCGTGTCTCTGTGTCTCTGTGGGTTTTAAGAGCTTCGCTGGGGAACGTGGAAATAAATGAGACCGGCTTGGAAAGACTTCACAAAGTCAAAGAAACCGTCGAGTTTATAACCTTTATACTGAAATATTTACCTGATTTTTGAGGACATTCTTGTTGCCGGATGCCTCAAAAAGAATGCGGTGATTTAAAAACGAATGAACAAGTCGGTAGAATGTTCAAAACTGAAGTTTAAGAGAAATAAATGTGGTAAGAGTCAGAGCGAGTCTCATCCACCACGCTGTCAGTGAGTCACATGGACTGATACAGGTCGTTTACTTGTGCCAGTTGAACCTAAATCGTTTCCGACAGAATGATACATTTAATGAGTCATTTAATTCACTTTACTCACTCAATCAGAAAGTGAACCAGTTTTGCCCAGTGAATTATTTTCGAACAGATTGATTCATGTAGGTGTAGTGGTTAGCACTGTCGCCTTGCACCTCTAGGGTCCGGGTTCGATTCCCGGCCAGGCTCGATTCCCGTCTCTGTGTGCATGGAGTGTGCACAATTGCTAATTGACTTTCCCAAATTGCCCATAATGAGTGTGTGTGTGTGTGTGTGTGTGTGCCCTGCAATGGATTGGCACCCTGTCCAGGGTATACCCTGCCTCGTGCCCTAAGTCTCCTGGTATAGGCTCCAGGCCCCTGCGACCCTGAACACAGGATAAAGCGGTATAGAAGATGAGTGAGTGAGAGTGATTCACGACATTTGATTCACTGATTCAATTTTACCAGATGGTAGATTTTTAACCAGAGTGAGAACAAATAGACTGATTTAATTGGTTTATTAATTTCATGCCCACTGTGTCAGAATTATTTCCAAATGGAGTAAGTTTTTTATTTTCTGTTTGCTTGTTTTTTATTTAAGATGAAAACATGGTTCGGTCAACATCTCACTTCCCTGTGGCAGGTGACTCCAGCAGCCCTCTCCGTCCTCATCACCCTCCTCGTGTCCTACACAAACCACCATCACCAGCTGTATCCATGTGATTCGCCAATAAAAACAAATGTCTTTTCATATTTTCTCGTGAAACATTTCCTACAATCTCTTCTTCATCTTCTTTATCTTCTTGAAATCCGGCCACCGAGGTAGCGCAGCCTCTCTGCTATAACTGCCTCGGGCGCTCTGTAAAGCCTCTTCCTTATAATCACTCGCTCTGGCATTATTATTGCACGATGATGATGATGATGATGTCGTTTGTTCTGCACTCAGGACTGTTTCTCCAGATGTTATGGTTATGTATCCGCTGCTACACTCTCATTATTTTACAATGTCGTTTGCTCCAGTATGATGTCTGCTCAACCCTTATGCTGTGCTACATCACTACAGTGTATTTATTGAGGCTTTATTACCAGTGTACAAAAGCACAGGCTTTTCTTATGCTTTTTTTTTCTTTTCAAATAAACTTCGAGAAAACGTTTAAATGGATAAAACAGTGTGTGATGTGTTGATTAAAAAAAAGATATGCAATAGTTGGTTCATCGCTGTGGTAAAAGTGGAGCAAAGACATGCTTACGTTCTTGCGTCGTCGTCCAGGAAGCAGCGGTTGCGCAGTAACCCCGCCCACAACTGCACGCCAACAATTCCGAAAATAAAAAACACAAAAAAGCAAAGCAGCAAAACGTTTCCCAGCATCGGTAACGTGTCCAACAGCAGCGTCACCAAGATGCGCATACCTACGGAGAAACACACGCAAAACAAACAGGGTTTCTAAGAACAATACAATTTTCAACCTGAACTATATAAAACGTTTTTATTTTTTTATTTTTTTTTTTTTACAAATTTTCAAAAGTAAATATTGTTGTTTACTAGTAACTATGTTCGAACCCAGCCAAAAAAGAAAATGCACAAAAAGACCAAAACATCTGTAGATACTTGAATCCAATAAAATCTATTATTTGAACAATTGATTGTTAAATACAGCAATTATTTTGTTCTTCTTAAAAATTTATTACAAAACTATTAATGTGAATTGTTTAAAGGGATCCAATCTTTAAACCGTGTCTTAGTTAACACTCTGAAGTTGATTATTTTCCCATAAGAGCACATACAGAAGTGCTTTACTACTTTTATAGCACAGCTACTGTATGAATATATTTCTGTTTATAACTACTTTCACATCAATAAACATCCTCTTCTAGCAACTATAAACAATTATTTATACAAAATGAGATTTCAACTCTTTTTTTTTTTGAACAATTATTAAACGAGATTTAATAATTACTCATTAAT
>JAQMYL010000010.1:21683391-21693531 GCA_030014365.1 Clarias pachynema | reverse complement strand
CAAGTGTGTGTGTGTGTGTGTGTGTGTGTGTGAGGAGAGAGAGAGAGAGAGAGCTTGGTTAAGTGAACCATCTTCTTTCTTGTCATCACACACACACACACACACACACACACACACACACACACATGTTGTAAATCTTCACAAGTGTGAAGTGATGTAAAGCCGCACTACATGTTTGATTCCTGAAATTGTTTGTCGATACAAAAAGCAACATGACGAAAACGAATCTCACAGACATCAATCCTCGTCTCCACTCGTCCTTCTAGCTTTCTGTCAATCTGGACACACACAAGTGCTTTCTGGTGTAAACTCTCAGCATCATTCCGGTTGTTGGTATCAGAGACGATCGATATCGGATCTAAAGGGACGAGACGTCAGTATCACTGTGTCGCTCGGCTCGAGACTCCTATACTCATTATTTCAACTCTCTACTTATCAAATATCAGTTATGTTGTCTTTTCTGTATCGGACTATAAAACTCATTTCTGTTCATTTGTAATGTTCGTCTGTTTTGTCTCAGCTAATTAGGTTTCTTAGTTAGTTAGCTGGTTAGTTCCTTGTTAGTCGATGTTGTGTGTAGCTCCTCGGTCCTGGAGGAACGCTGTTTGGTTTCATCGTCTACTGAACTGGTTGAAGTGACAATAAAAGCCGAGTTGAAATGAACAGTTTGGAGTTTTTATTTACAGCGGCATAAAAACATTTTAATTGGAACGATCGCAGTAATGGCGGTGATTTCACGCGGCCCCGGCTCCGCCCCCTCACCCAGCCGCACATCATTACCGCCACCTCATTATTCGTTATTCCTCTCGTTAGTCCTCGCCGGTCTTCAGGACGATAATTCCGGGAGCCGTGCGAGTGCAATTAAAAGAGTCTCAGGAAACGAGAGGTACAGTGAAATGATTTCAGATCACTAAACCAATCCTGAACACTTAGACACTCAGACGCTCAGACGCTCAGACGCGAGTGATTTATGAAGCGTCGACGCGGCCGCAGGAAGGCGTGTCTTCGGTACGACGCCCGTCTTAACATGACGTCCTGTTATGGAACAAAATGGACAATTTCTTCTTTTTAACTTAATAAATAAATCTGTAGGTTTTGTTTATTTATTCCGTTTTTGTCTTATTAAAAGTAACGCACAAGGATTGACCGCTGCAGCATTTAGCGGCTTGTTGTTGTTGTTTATTGTTTTCCTTGAACAGCACAACGTTTCTCTAACCGCCGTGATTACGTCACTCGTACACGCGAAATACTCCATATTAAATCTCTTCAATCCTTTTAGTAATTTATCCTCTCTCTCTCTCTCTCTCTCTCTCTCTCTCTCGAGGTTACGCGGTTGAACTCGGCCTGCGCATTAGCGACTCCCGTCGTCAAGGAAACCGATAGTCCGATGGCAGACACACGTAACCTCCGAGCTTCATTAGTGACAGTCGCCATGAGAGAGGGGGAGAAAAAGTTGTTTTGGCCATCGTGGTGTCATTAGGAGTTTAAACATGTGTGTGTGTGTGTGTGTGTGTGTGTGTGTGTGTGTGTGTGTGTGTGTCGGATGGAGGTGGTGTTTACCATATTGACATGCTTTTGTTACAACACACAAAAACATGCACATTGGCTTTTCAGCGTTGGATCTCATTCATTGATTGTTCTGCCTCTCTTGGGAACACACACACACACACACACACATACACACACACACACACACACACACAAAGCTTCAATTAACACCTCTGCCCCATGCACACGCTTGTGTAAAACAATTAACACTCCTACAGATCTGATGAAGTTACACAACACATAATACACACACACACACACACACACACACACACATACAGTGCGTTCAAGTCAAACCGGGACTCGGTGTTTCCTTAATTTGCTTAATATCTATCTCTCTATGTGTGTGTGTGTGTGTGTGTGTGTGATGTATATGATGACACCTCATTTGCAGCTACCAAGCACACACACACACACACACACACACACAAACGAGGATGAGTTTTAATTGCTGCCTCGCCCGCCGCTGTCGTTGTGTGACAGTTTAAGAAGCGAATCAAATAAAAAAGAGCAGAGAAAATGTAGCTCGCTGCATAATTTAAAAGACAAAAAGACAGGAAGTGACACGCGGATGCGGCGAGGTCACACTCGCGCGGTAGCCCTGGATTTCAGAGCGTAGCATCTTTCTGTGTTTGGAGCACGGCGTTAAAGTCGGACGTGTTCGACCAGGCGAAGTAGAACATTCCTGCAGAAATCCACCTGTGTGTGTGTGTGTGTGTGTGTGTGTGTGTGTGTTTATAGATCATGTAACTGTATTTTCTTCTTTCTTTAATATGCATTGATTAGTTTATTTCAATTATTAAAAGAATTCCCTATTATTATTATTATTATTATTATGAAAATGTTAAAAAGAAAAAAACAGTGGAAGGTGTTTACATTTTACACACAAACATTGTTACAAACATTTGATTTCATTTGACATTTATGGGAGGAGTCTCCGGTGTCAATCAGTGCGACAATCAATGTATCCATCTATCTTTATATCTTTACACTTCAAGATAGAGAATAAATAAAAGTAATTGGTTTTTAGTGGCTTTAGTTTATTTTGTATTAATTAATGAATTAATTTATTTTTTAAATTAAAATTTATACTATACATTTTGAGACAAAAACAAAAACAAAAAACATTCTCTGAGTTTTGTCTTTTTTCCCCCTGAGCTTGGAGATCCATTTGAACAAAAGTAATTTTTGCATTAAAATAATAAATAATAATAATAATAATAATATATTAAAATAATAATAATAATAATAATGAAGAAAAAAAACAAGTGTTATGAGCCAAAAAAAAAGTCACTCTTATTTTCTCCCTCTCTTGAAGTGTTCGTCTTTTTTGTATTAAATAATAGATTTTCCTTGTGTAAGTAGAGCTCCGCCCCCTGGCTTGTTGCAAGGGGCGTGGCTTAGCTGTCTCTTATCTACATAGATACTGAAATGGTTCGTTCGGAGAAGGAGTTTAAGGTACACTATCTGAGGGGTGTTTCAGGTGAGACATTAACCTAAAATACCCCTCAAACACACACACACACACACACACACACACACACACAGAACTCTGAGACCTGTTGTTAAAGTAACAGTCAGATCCAGCACATTTAAACGACCCAAACTGTAACCTTGAGTGAGAGGGATATGAAAAGCGTCGGGGCGTGTGTGTGGAAGCAGAAACTCCACTTCATCATCATCATCATCATCATCATGTCATCTTTTTGTTTTTTTTTGTCATTCTGCTGAATAAAGATTTTCTCCCCTCAATAGCCAATAAATCTCCTTGCCCTGTACTGATTTCATCCTCGGCACTCGACCGCTTCGTTTAGCTCATGCTCACGTGCTGAAGATTAATGAGCTGATACTGAAGTGATTTATGGCTTCCCAGCACTGGCTGCCAGTCTCCCCTTCACCACATTACAGCATGAATAGAACGAAGCTAAATCACTATGAACGTCTATCAGCGGGTTTAAACAGATTAGGACAACTAGTGTGTGTTATAGAGGAACCCCAGCGTAGCACGATAGACAGCGCTGAAGCCCAGGCTAATGATCTCACATGGGAGAATTCCTTCTTGTCTAAAGCTAGAGATGTGAAGATCACACGTTTGTAACTGACTGTTACGCAATCACTGACACTGGAGACTCCTTCCATAAACCTGAAATAAACTTTCCTTCCTGAAAACCTCACAACATGGAAGGCCTGTCTCGCAGTCTCCGCTCTAACTCATCCCACAGTTAGTTAGGACTCTGTGCAGGCTCACTCATCCATGTCTTTATGGACGTTGCTTTGTGCACGGCTGCGCAGTCATGTTGGAACAGGAAGGGACCGTCTCCAAACGGTTCCCACAAAGTTGGGAGCATGAAATTGCCCAAAATGTCCTGGTATGCTGAAGCTTTAAGAGTTCCTTTAACTTTAAATAAGGAGCCGAGCCCATCTCCTGAAAAACACCCCCATAGATTTAGGCATCACACCCCCATACATTTAGGCAGACGCCCTTATCCAGAGCAACTTACATCTCATTATACATCTGAGCAGTTGAGGGTTAAGACCCTCGCTCAAGGGCCCAACAGGGACAACTTGGTGGTTGTGGGATTTAAACCTGGGAACCGTAGTCCAATGCCTTAACTTTATACTTGGTACAATGTAGTCAGACAAGTACCGTTCTCCGCCAAACCCAGAGCCAAACCTAGCAGTGTGCCAGACAGAGAAGCGTGAGTGGTCATTTCAGAGATCACGTCTCCGATGCTCCAGAGTCCAGTGAGTCCAGTGTCAGCAGGCTTTACTCCACTTCATCAGATGCATTACACTTGGTGATGTAAGGCTTGGATGCAGCTGCTTGGCCATGGAAACCCATTCCATGAAGCTCTCTACGCACTGTTCTTGAGCTAATTTGAAAGCCACATGAAGTTTGGAGGTCTGTATCTATTGACTCTGCAGAAAGTTGGTGACCTCTGAGCACTCTGTATCTCAGCATCCTCTGACCCCGTCTTGTGATTTTATGTGGCCTATCACTTCATGGCTGAGTCGCTGTCGTTCCCAATCGCTTCCACTATTATAATACCACTAACAGTTACAGTAACAGTGGAATATTTAGTATTGAGGAGATTTCACGACTAGACTTATTGCACAGGCAGCATCCTGTCACGGTACCACACTGGACTTCACTGAGCTCCTGAGAGCGACCCGTTCTTTCACAAATGTTGAATGTAGAAGCGGTCTGCATGCCTAGCGGCTTGCCTAGTAACCAGAGGAACACCTGAATTCAATGATTTGGATGTGTGAAGGTGTGCATGTTTCTTAAGGAACATATACTTCCAAAAAAAAGCATTAAGCAACTGATTAGTTCAGCCCTCAATTCTGCATCTGACAGCCGAACCCAGTCGAGCGATCCGAGAGCAACGCCTGAATGAAAGATGCTGGATTTCAGTCTAATCCCTGATTCTCATCTGGACATGTTGTTTTCGCTTTGTTTTTGAAAGATGACACAGTGCGTGGCTCAACTGGGAGGATCCTAACAGGTCATTTGTTAGCTGCCAGTAAAGCCTGATAACGAGGTTAATTTAGCAAGAAAATGAATAGCCAAGGTGGCAATAAGTTAACCCGCCCTGCAGAGGCCATGGCTCGCTCATATACTGTATACTGTATATATATCTTCATTAGACAGAGGTGGGAAAAGTACACAAAACTGTACTAGAGGGAAAGTAAGGGTTACCTAGTAAGTCCTGTAAGATTACAGGGCTTGTATTAGTAGCCTTTATCACAGTAAAAAAAACATCTCTCTCTCTCTCTCTCTCTCTCTTTCCCGATTATGTCTGGACTGTTTTTGTTGCTGCAAACACCTGCTACGTTATTAGGCGTGTCTCAATGGAGCCACTTCACACCGCTGTCATTAGGTAACGAAACGCCATGCAGAAATGTAGTTAAGTTAAAGTACAGCAGATTTACCAAAGTAAAGGTAAACAGTATATCCTCTAATAAAACTCCTCAAGTAAAGTACACATACAGTACAGTAACATAACATACTGTATGTACTCGGTTTCCTCCCAAATCTGACAGAGGTATAGACAGCAGGAACACACACACACACAGGGGCGCGTCGGGAGGAATACAATCAATATTCTAAAAGTGTTCTATGTCTTACACCACGCCCAACGTCACGCCATAATTCATCTTCATTTGTAGCTACTGTACATTTAATACTGTGAAAGTGACCCCCTGTTCTCCTGCCGTTACTCCATCTTTCACACATCAAAAGTGCTGTTACAATGTTACAAAGCTCTGAGACTGGAGACTCCTTCCGGGAGAACTTCACTTTTTTATTGGTTTTATTTATGTTTCTATCATACAGCTGCTTTCACACCATATTTTTTAAACAGTGGAACCTCGGATTACGAGCATAATTCGTTCCGGATGTGTTCTCATATTTCAAAACACTCGTAAACCAAATTTAAGGCTTAGGTTTAGATATACTAATACTAACGTGCCTCGTTTCTCGGGATACAGTTTCGTTTCTATAGTAACAGCTCAAGCACGAGGACTGGGACGACTAACAATGATTAATTTGCGGAAAAGTAGCATTTGCACGCTTTATATCTGGAGCTTAGCAAAAAAAATAACCAAATAATCTCTAAACATCCATTTCATGTTCCAGCGTTCAGTAGATCTAATAATCCTCATCCTGATCCTGATCCAGTCTTTAACTCCGTCTCAGGGCTCTTACTGCATTCTTTAGCACCTGGGAAAGTTTTAGCAGCTGTCTTCAAGTTAAAAAGAACACCCAAGTCCAGTTGGGACAATCCTGGTCCCCTTCTGTACTCCGAGTCCTGATGATGCTGGTAATGAGCCAGCTGATCCTGATGCACAACCACCACCTGGCTCCTGGACTGAAAATGAACTCAATATCACACGATCTGAAAATAAACAAATAAAAAGATCTCGGGAAAGTTTGCAGGAGCTTCTTATGAGTTCGCGAACCTGAGGCTCAGGAGGAAGAGAGCTCCGCTCCGATGAGATTAGGTGGATGTGCGGATGCGAGGCGATGTCGGCCATGTTGGTGGTTTTCCTCTCAGAGACGATTACGGAGCAAATTACTTCTCAGGTAATTTCGGTACCATCTGGACCTGCGATTTCTCAGGCAGATGCTGCTTCCAGTGTCTTTCGACCTCTGTTGCTTGTCGCCCAGCGTGCGCATTAAACACGTCTCTAATCGTGTGATCCTCAGCAGACTGATTAAAAAAAGATGATTATAATGACAGAAATAAAGCACATAGCGTACACCGCACAACTTTTAGTTTCGTTTCGCAGACGGCTCCTTAATCACCTGCGTCATTTATATTGCAGCGTTATCGAGGTCTCAAATCTGTTGGGGTGGAAGGTGTTGATTAATTTTCTAGAACAGCAGCTCAGGTCAAAGTTCAGATCACAGGTTTATATTAAAGGTTCTGGTTATCGTTTCTATAGCAGCGGCTCATTCACAGGGACGTGTACAGCAGACTGATAATAAAAATATAAACAGATTTTAAAAACATGAAGTAACAAGCTGTTAAGGAAGGAGTCTCCAGTGTCAGAGGTAAAGCGAGAATTTTATCCTATATAAAAAAATGTTTTATTTTATGAACAAATAACATATTAATCATGCCTAATGTGAAAGCTCCCTTAGACATGAGACTAGTCAGCCAAGGCGCCATCTGTATAGTGCACTTATACTCCAGACACGTAGAAATGATTCTACAGGATGATTTTAGGACACGCACTTCCCCATAAAACAGATGGTCTAATAATTAAGAAACGATAATAAATAGTCCACCAAACATGCATAGCTGTCACTGCTGTCTCTTTTTCCCCAAACCTAATTCCCAATATTAAGTCCTGTTTTTGAATTCAAATATTGAAGATCCTGCTAAGAAAAAGTGCCGTAATTCTTACGCGACCTGCAGCGACATCCTTCTGGCACGATGTAAAGATGTAAAGAAATAACCAGAGCAGATGATGGAAATTAATGAGGGCCAAACACGCGCTTTGGTGAATCAGATCAAAGATATCGGAGAGGGGTGTGTTGAAGAGGAACATCATCTGTGGATGTCGAGCAAAGAAAAACACAAAACGAAAGAATAGACTGGAGTAGGAAACATGCTGCGATCCAGGGATGAGTTTTAATGAAAAGGCAAAAAGTTTTGCAGGAAAATTATACAGCACGCTGGGAAATGTTTATCACTGTCCCAAAGTTTACTCCCTTTGTGTTTTTCACCATTAATGAGAACTCGTGAATCAAATCTGGTAACAAAACAAAACAAAGACGATAACAAAACCTTATAGAATATGTACAGTATGTTGAGCAGGGAATTTTTTTTTCAAAAATTTCCCAAATATTTTCAATAATTTAGTAGAGTCCAATAGCTACTAACGAGGGACGGCACAAGCTAACACAGGGGACAACACAAGCTAACACAGGGACGACACAAGCTAACACAGGGGACAACATAGTCTAACATGAGTGATGACACGTTCTAACATGAGTGATAACACAGGCTAACATGGGGGGACAACCTAGGCTAACATGAGGGACGACACAGGCTAACATGGGGGGACAACCTAGGCTAACACGGGGGATGACACAGGCTAACACGGGGGGGCGACACAAGCTAACACGTGGGACGACACAGGCTAACACGAGGGATGACACAGGCCAACACGTGGGACGACACAGGCTAACACGAGGGATGACACAGGCCAACACGAGGGATGACACAGGCCAACACGTGGGACGACACAGGCTAACACGTAGGTCGACACAGGGTAACATGGGGGACGACACAGGCTAACACGTAGGACGACACAGGGTAACATGGGGGACGACACAGGCTAACACGTAGGACGACACAGGGTAACACGGGGGACGACACAGGCTAACACGTAGGACGACACAGGCTAACACGTAGGACGACACAGGGTAACACGTGGGACGACACAGGGTAACACGTAGGACGACACAGGCTAACACGTAGGACGACACAGGCTAACACGTAGGACGACACAGGGTAACACGGGGGACGACACTGGCCAACACGGGGCAACACAGGCTAACATGAGTGACGACACAGGCTAAAACGGGGGATGACACAGGGTAACACGGGGACGACACAGCTAACATGTGGGACGACACAGGCTAAAACGGGGACGACACAGGCTAAAACGGGGGATGACACAGGGTAACACGGGGACGACACAGCTAACATGTGGGACGACACAGGCTAAAACGGGGACGACACTGGCTAACACGGGGGATGACACAGGCTAACACGGGGGATGACACAGGCTAACACGGGGGATGACACAGGCTAACACGGGGACGACACAGGCTAACACGGGGACGACACAGGCTAACACGGGGACGACACTGGCTAACAAATGCTTCCTCTGAGGTACATGAAGCCCCTGAGCTCCTCTGTTTTATCTAGGGAGGACGGGCTAACACACTCAGAGAAAAGCGCTATGCGCCCCTTCCGCATGCCTGAGTTCACAGACACGCATGATTGTCTAGTGTCTCTGTGACTGATTTAGGAGTGTGAGCGATGTCCGGTTACGCCACTCGGGAGCTGGAAAATTTATTTGATCAGTAAACAACCGAGGTTCATTAAAATCTTATCTAAGCCTTTTATTTATTTATTTCATTCCTAAACTGCTGATTGTTCTCCCAGCAGCTCATGAATCGGAGGCCTGGCTACTCATCATCACTCAGCGGTGTCTTTATACGTCGGAAAAGCTTGAACTTTATTTTTTTATATTTTTTGATTATTTTTTTATTTGTCTGGCGATGGAGGAAAATCCATCCCCCGCTGAAAATCTGACCTTTTCATCCATCTGAAATTCAAATCTGGGCGAGCAGGCTCAAAAGTTCTGGTGTAAGTAGGAGAATAATGCATATAAACACTGAGTTCCACCGAAAGGCAAATGTTATCCAGACATCTGGGCAAATACGGGAGTCGAACATGTTTCACGCTGGATAATAACAGTAATAATAATCATCATGATAATCATAATAATGATATCGAGTAAGAGCTGAACGCAGCGATGAAGGGGGCCAACACATTTTACCAAGCCATCAGAGTTACAGCCATCATCGCTTTATTCCACAAGGATAAATATTAAATGTGGTATGAGATATGAGATATGCTGAGCTATGACCTCACTTCCTGTTTGGTGATCATTGAGTTTGAATATCAAAAACTTGAGAAGTACATTTAGTTCAACACTGTCTGAAAAACCAGGAGTTCCAATTTCACAAAGATAAGATGAGGTTTCTTAAGAAAGATTTTAATAAAATTCAGAACCCAGTTTTAAGAGATTTCTGAAATTGTTACATCGAGAACACGTTCCGATCATAGTGGATTACAGCGCCACCTACAGGTGCATTTAGGCAAAATCTCTTAAAATCCTGGAGTCTTGGAGGGTTTAATTCTTTACTAGTGTTTCCGTATGATTACGTCACACTGGTGCTAAACTATGAGCTCACTTCCTGTTTGACGCGCAGAGGTGTCAAGTAACAAAGTACAAATACTTCGTTACCTTACTTAAGTAGAAATTTTGGGTATCTATACTTTACTG
>JAQMYL010000010.1:21648274-21660114 GCA_030014365.1 Clarias pachynema | reverse complement strand
GATTGTGTAAAGCTGCTTTGCGACAATGACAATTGTTAAAAGCGCTATACAAATAAAATTGAATTGAATTGAAGTGTAGCATAGCATTAATTATCTACAGAAATCAGGACATCAACAAAGTCCTCATAAGGCTAAAGAACAAAACCAACTTTTTAAAACCTTTTTCTGTGTGTGTGTGTGTGTAAGTGAGTGTGTGTGTGTGCGTGAGTGAGTGTGTGTGTGAACATCAGCAAGGGGTAATAACATGAGAGCAAGAAAATATCACTGGTTGCCAGAGGAGGGGGAAGTTGGCACACACATGCCAGAATCTCCACACACACACACACTAAAAAGTTGACAGATTTGTGGACAGATGATGATGATGATGATTCCTTTGATGTTCCGGGACTTCGCCCGTCTACACGTCTACATTAGAGCGACTTGACTCTGTGGAATGTTGTGGAATGTTCCACACACTCGTGTGTGTTTGCGTGTTCAGTACCTGAGTGAGAGCAGAAACAGGAAACACTTCCTGATCGCTGCGGCGGTGTGTCGAGCCTGTGGGACAAACGTTACACTCCAAATATTACTGTAAGGTTACAGCTGTAGGTTCATTTTAAATTACTGTTCATCACAGTTTCATAATGTTATTAAAACTCTCTTTTTTGTTCATATTTCATATTTGTTGCATTTGCCATGAAAAATATAAGTAAATGACTAATAACTATTTATTTATTTACACATACTTACTAACTAACTGAAATAAATAAATAAATAAATAGGTTTTAATTCACTATTCCATCATTTAAAAAAGAATACTAGTGAAAAATATCTACCTGTTTGTCCTTCTGTTTGTTTATTTTTCATATTTTATATTTATTCCATTGTTTATAAATCATATCAATGAAAGACGTAGATTTATTTATTTATTTACTCACTTAAGTCTTTTTCTTTATTTATTTTTTAATTGTTTTATGCCATATTCCATATTAGTTCATTGTTTATAAATGATGTTAGATGGAAAATACCAAGATTTATGATTTATTATATATATATATGTGAATGTATGTATTAATTTATAAGAGAGCTGCACTGTTTTAGCAAAAACAACAAAATTGACTATAATTGATTTGTAATTCTATTTTATTTTATGCCATCTATCTATAAATCAACATCATTAATTTTTAAACTAATATATTTGGTTCCTCTATGTTTACTGTAAACAACATCAATGGACATTTCTGATTACTTTTCATCTCTTTACATCTCTCTCTCTCTCTCCCTCTGTGTTTGTGCGTGTGTGTGTGTGTGTGAGTGTGTATACTGTACCTGTGTAATTGGTTTGATGACCATGTTGGCCTGGCGCTGCAGTTGCACAGTGCAGGGTAACCCACAGATGGCGCTGGAGAGCTGATTCAGACTCTCAGTGCTCGGTCTGGTCTGAGTCCTGGGATGGACATCATTACTAGACGGACAGGAAAAAGGGACGAGCGGCTCTAGAGCGATGCTGTGGATAAGCGAGGGAGAGGAAAAGGAAGGGACACATTAGAGTAAAATCAGGGACGGAGTTCGTGATTAAAGAAAAAAGAGAAAGAGGTCACATGACCTGATGTCACTCTGGAGGAAGATGGCGTTGTTGTTGATGTTCTGGCTGCTGCTGAGGCAACACACAACTTCTCCATATTCCTGCATGATGCTCACCATCTCACACTCGGCTACAGCACACACACACACACACACACACACACACAGATTTATTTCTTCATAATTACATAATTGACGTCAGATTTGTACTTTAATTTGGAGCCTCAGGGAATCAGTGAGGACCTTTAAAAAATTCCAAATGTTTACATTCATGTTGTTTTATTGCTCAATACATATTTTTCCTCATTGTGTCCTCATTATTATTCAAAACTAGCAAAAAACATTAAAAATGAAGATCTTCTATTAGCAGGGAGTGCACAAACTTTTGACGGGCGGCATATATCAAGGTCAGCTCCAAATAAAGATCCGTTTTTATGACATCAAAAGTCACATGACATGATGTTATAAGAAAATGTGTGTGTGTGTGTGTGTGTGTGTGTGTGTACTCTGAGCGGTGCAGTCTGCGAACAAAGGGACGAGCAGCAGGACGTTATCGATGTTCTCCAGGTGAAGCCGAACATTCTCAATACCTTCGGGCAGCTTGGCCTGAAAAACCCAAAATAGGAACCAATAGATGTGTGTGTGTGTATGTGTGTGTGTGTGTGTGAGTGTGTGTGTGTGTGTGTGAGATACCCTGTTCAAATCTTCAATCAGACATGTGCTTTCATGCTCCATCGACCTTGACTCTGCCTCCTCTCTCACACACTCCCCGATCAGATGAGATTCCTCTGGAAAAGATTAAAGCCGAAAAAATCCCTCAGTGACGAAGAAAAAAAAAAAAAACCC
Organism: Clarias pachynema; assembly: GCA_030014365.1. Taxonomy (NCBI): domain Eukaryota; kingdom Metazoa; phylum Chordata; class Actinopteri; order Siluriformes; family Clariidae; genus Clarias; species Clarias pachynema. Next base: position 21,657,705 of record JAQMYL010000010.1, on the reverse strand, counting down.
ACAGTTGAAGTCAGATGATCTTTTCAGGTCAAATGACCTTTCAACATTTTCCATAAAAAAAAAAATTGATGTTAAAACAAAGCAAGAAGAAAGATTTCTAATAATCATAATAATAATTATAATTGATTTGTGTTCTGTGGTTGTTGTCAGAAGTTTACACACACGCTTGAGGAACATGAAGGTCATGGCAGTATTGAGTTTTCAATTTGGTCTTCCTCTGGGCTTCTGGGCCAGAATGATTGTATAACTGGGTAAAAAATATACGTACACACACTTGGATCATTAATTCAGTCATGCTAAAAGTTCTGAAATGTCTTTTGCCGAACCTTCAGGTTCCCGTTAGTGATGATGATGGACTCCACCTGGTTGCTTCTTTGTGCAACATAAAAAACGTTTGTGTGTGTTTGTGTGTGTGTGTGTGACAGCCCCTCCTGAATTGCCAACACATAGTATAATAGGGAAAATTCAAGAAGCTCAGTGCAGATCTGAGAAATAGGATGGCAGATTTTCACGAGTCAGGAACATCTCTCAAATCTGTTTCTAAACAACTGCAGATTCCAAGATCGGTTCAAACTATTGTACACACTGCAAGGACAAATTATTGCTAGGTGTAGGAACTACTACTACTACTTTGTAGCGAAATATTCTGATGGTCAGGAACAACCCAGGAACCACCAAGGTACAGGCCTGATGGACCACCAGTATCACCCAGTCTCCGGTCAGTCCTCTCTTACATCACCATGCACTGGAAGAAAGAAGCTCCTGCTCCAAAATCCACATCTTCAAGCTTGAAGTTTGCAGCTGTGCACATGGACAAAGAAAAAGCCTTTTGGAGGAGTTATCCTTCGAGGAGTAAAGATAAGGCATTTTAAACAACAAGAAGAAGTATCAGTTATTAAGCATGGTGGTGGTAGCATCACGCTCTGGGGCTGTTCTGCTGCCAGGGGAAATGGTGCACAAAGTGGATGGAATCATGAAGAACGAAGAAACCCTCAAAATATTTCAGCAGAACCTCAACTTATCACCTAGATGGATGAAACCTGGGCATAACTGAGTGTTCTAATAAGACAACGACAAACACACACTAAAGCTGGTTGTGGATTGAATGAAGCCAGTTAACTTTAAGCTTTTGGAGCCTCGACCCTGCTATCGAAAACGTGTGGAGAGTGCTTAGGAGTCAGGTTTATACCCGAAAACCAACAGATTTCACTGGACAGTAACCCAGGGGTCAGAATATCTGACCAGAATCCATCTGAAGCTCCTTGATGGTGACCAAAAGCATGTGATGATCAGGTGTAGGAACATGTTGCAACCAAATATCAGCTGTGCTGTGTGGAATGACACAAAATGAACCAAACCGTGTGCTCCAGTGTTACAGATTCATGTTCTATGATCATTCTACTCTGATAAAAGAGCAGTTCAGAGAAACCATCCAAAGCCGAACATTACTATGACATTCGTGTTCATGTGTGTAAACTTCAGATCACTGTACACATTTATTTATTTCTTATATACTGTAGGTACTGTATGTATGTGTGTGTATAGTATATATAATGGGTGCGTAAGTCTATAAGTGTGTAAGTGTGTTGTTGTGTGCCTCATATTGTACCTTCCTCTATTTCTGCGAGATAAATATTTTCTGGGTCGAGAGGGGAACACTCTGACTGCAGAGAGATGTGACAGTTCCACCATGTCTCTAATCCCATCTTTTCAGCAAATACCTGCAGAAAGAGATAAAGAGAGAGAGAGAGAGAGAGAGTGCAAAATGTAATAATGTGACAGAAAGCATAGCACCATACTGTACTGTATATCATTTTAAAATGTACGTTGTTGTAATAGCAGATACAATATTTTACATTAACGCTATTTGGCAGCCGTCCTCATCCAAAGCAACTTATGCAATGATTCATCTCATTATACATCTGAGCAGGTGAGGGTTAAGGACCACTAGCAGCTCGTTGGTTCTCGGGTTTAAACCTGATCCGTACAGTAGTTCAACATCTTAACCAACTGAGCTACCCCTTGCCCCCATTTTAAATTCCAGTAAAAGCAGTTAAAAAGCCTAACATTAAGCCTACAGACATGGCTGCCGAGGACTACAACACGCAATATGTTCGCTGGAGCTCTGATGAAGCACGCCTGATCCTCATAAGAGCCGCTCACTGACCTGGGCCTCATTGTGAAGTGCGCTGTCCAGACCGGAGATGAGTCGGACCATGTCAGGTCTCGTACTGGGATGAAACCAGGCCAAGGAAGACCTGCTGCGTCATTAATTGAATCATTAATTGAATTATTTGCATAATGAAAACCATGAGAGTTTATCTAGCTTTTGGAGATGTTAGATGAACACCAAGCACTGACCGCTCTCCACCACCAGAGGTCACTATCTCATGAGTACGAGCTTTGATCTCTTCATTTCCTGATTCAAGTTTTTACATTATGTACAGTAGGTTACAGAATTAAATCCAGTTCACTGCATTAGTGCTGTTGCCTGAACGGCGCCACCACTGGGATAGTGCTACATTCACTGCAAGTGAAACCATGGCTAATGCTTCAGGATTGACTTCAAAAGGATTGCGATGTCAGGCATATCATAAGAACTGTTACTAGCATGAGAAAGGCATCATAACAAGTGAATAAAAACTGGTTAGTTTTTACTGTGCAAATTTTTCAAAATTCAATCCTGGACAGAAATACATTTATAGAAAGGCATTCTTGATGAGGACCTGTATGACATGGTGCATAACTGCTCCTAACACATGATACATTTAAGTTCCACCTTCATGATCTGGGATAGGTGAATGGCTTGCATTTCACAGCTAGAGAAGACCGAGATATTATTTTTCATTGAAAATCTGATTTAATGATCATACCTCCATGTGCACTGTGTTGTAATTAGTGTAACAAAGAGATGAATGGATGAACGTATACCTGTGTCATCACTGCTCAGACTCGGTGGAAATTCTACACAAGTCCCGTCCATCTCAGCATTGTGAGCTTGAAGCAGTGGCTTGAACGACACAGCGAGACACTGACCTGCCATGCAGGAGCGCTGGCAAAAATCCACCACCTTCTTTCATCAGCAGAACCGTGAGAAGACAGCAGGAAGTCACCTGAAAAGACAGAAAAATTGTCAGATTTTTAAGATAAGACAACATACCTGAAATAACTTACATCAAAATTCCAAAGAGTGTGTGAGCATGTGGGGACCAAATGTCCCCACAATGATAGGAATACCTGCCGGTTCATGTACAGTATGGGAGTACTTGAGAGTTTTGACATCGTGTGGACATGTGGCCGGTTCCCACTTTGTTTGTGTTAGATTACAGATGGTACAGTTAAGGATTTAGGTTTTGCATAACATCTATTAGGTGCATTAATGACAACGTCCTCACAAGGTCATATAACTGGAAAATGTGTACAGTATGTGTGTGTGAGTGAGAGAGATCACCAGTGTGTGCATGGTGCACCAGCAGCACGATCAGATGTGAGAACGGGAGGCGTCTCATGGAAACAGGGGGAGGGGCAATCATCTCTGGCTCTACGGGGCAAGGGATTGTGGGTAGGGAGTAGGCAGCCACGCTCATCCTCTGTTGGAATGGCTCCCGAGCCAAAGGAGAGAACCCTATACCCACACACACACACACACACACACACACACAATGTGAAAGTAATTTGTTTGATGGAGCTTTGCTGCTTTTCAGGTTAATAGGGAATTAAAAAGTGCTTATGTTCAGAAAGCAGTTCAGAGTCTGAGACCACAATGTACCATTTGACACAGTGAATATTTATAATTTAAAGACAAATTACTTAAAATTATTGTCATGAAACTGGTGTGTTTTGTTCATATCAATTGCAAAGTGTGTTTGAGCATGTGGGGACCAAATGTCCCCATAATAGTAGGGATATCTGGTAGCTTTTACCAAACGGCCCCACAAGTACAGGAGTGCCTCCCAGATTTGACATTGTGGGGACCTGTAGCCGGTCCCCACAGCGTTTGTTTCTGGTTAGCGAGGTCATACTTAGCGATTTTGCTTTTGCATAACATTGATGTTTTTATTAACATTTTGTTCACTTATTGTTAGATTCTTTTTCATAAGAATAAACAAAATGTGTTTTTTTAAATCATTCTAAATTAAGAATAATATAGAACACACAGACACCTCATACATCTCATACACTTCTATTTTAATTCTAACCTTGTACATATTGTACATTTTTCAGCTTAAATTTCTTTATATTAGTATAATTTTCGGTATGTATTTATGTATATTTTATGTAGTTGCTCTGATTGTTTAAATTAGGATTAGAAATGATTCCATCTATACATAATAGGATAACTGCGCTTATTTGTTAGCTACTTCAGTAAAATTCAAGAATCAACATTGGAGTCAAAGTTATGATTTGTAAAACTCATTGAACAATTGGACGATTTCAGTGACTATGAAGTGATGTCTCAGGTGTCTGCTCAGGGATGTTATAAATTATTTATTTTCTCAGTTTCTTTTTTTCTGCTAAATCCTGTTTATATATGCATTTTTACCCAGAATCTGTGGGAGCCGGCAGTCTGAAAATTCTATTTCAGGAAATTTAGTAACATGCTGTTATTTAGTTTTGATTAATAAAGTGTTGTTACTCTATTTGTTACTTAATCACAGACTCAAAGCCCACACTTGAATAACAAACTCAACTAACACACTCAAATAACAGACTTCAGTCACATACTCAAGTAACAAACTCGAATTAAACTATTGAATCACAGACCCGAATCACACGCTCAAATCACACACTTGATTAACAGACTCAAATCACGCACTTAAAGAAAGCTGTTATATGAATTGGAAAGACCTTGGAACTGTCACCTTCTGTATTCTCTCCGTCTTTCATGTTTTGTTTCGCGCTCTCAGAAGACTGTGTCTTATCTATGCCTTGTTTATCTACACAGCATAACATCTATAACACACACACACACACACACACACACACACACACACACACACACACACACACAAATACGAAAGAAAATCTAATTTTCACTCGCAATATCTAATTAAAACTAAATTAAATTAAAATATAGTTGAATTAAAATAATTAAATATATAATGAAAATATGCTTAATATGAAACTAAGACTCCAGCTGTTGAAGGAAAATAATGAACAATGGTGTGGTGTAATAAGTTTAAATTTAAATTAGATTAGATTTAGATAAATTATATTAAATTTAATTTTATTTATATATCACTTATTTGCACATTTGCATGTGCACTTTATATTGTTTTTTTTTTTTTTAGCTTTTGTATAATTCGTCGATAGTTTTCTTAATTCATGTTAATTAATGTTGTTAATTTGTTTTGTCTTTAGTTAATTTTCAGTCAGCTAATTCTCTAATAGTCAGCTAATTAGGTGTCTTAGCTAGCTAGTTTTGTTAATTAATGTTGTTAATTGATGTTGTATGTACAGTAGCACCTGGGTCCTGGAGGAATGCTGTTTAGTTTCACTGTGTGCTGAACTGTATATGGTGGCAATGACAATAAACTGTATATGGTTGCAATGACTACTTGACTTGACCTGACTAAACAGATTTACTGTTTCAACCCTTAAGCTCATAACTTTCTATTATAGTACAGTATGTCCATTTGGATCTTGAATATAGATTTAGTTTTATTTAATTTCCACACAATTGCATCCAAAATACTACTGTACCTATCACACAGTTACATCACTACACACACTTGCAGTGACAGAGCCCAGACTGTGCAGGAGACTCGCTGTGTGACAGAGTGCTGAGGATCGTCCAAAAAGCACGGAGAAAAACATGCTGCACGTCAGCTTCCACACTTCCTGTTTGACAAGATCGACAATAATGTTTTTTCACTAAATACAAACAAATTTATACAAAAACATTCAGTTTCACCTCAGGCACTGACGACTCCTTCCATAAACTTTAGATGAGTGGTCATGGTGGTACAGAAAGTGCATAAATAGAGTAAAAGACTGTTACTGTTCTTACTTTACAGCTGCTGACCAATCAGAATCGAGATTTAGGAATAGTAATTATTTTAAAATGATGCATGAGATAACTTTTTTGGATAATTTATCTTTAGGATACAATTAATTGAACAGCAAGTTTCCATGCTAACAGCATTACTAATAATCAGTACTTACCCACAATGCAGTTGGCGGAGGCCTCATCTGAAGTAGCACTCGCACTTCGCCATATATTCCCACCAGCAGCCAGAGCAAGGGGAAGGTCAGGGGTCACAGCGGCACGATGCCATTCACCTACAGAGTGTGAGAAGTGCACTCAAAGAGTAGGTTTTATAATGCATAATAAAGCATGAGACATAGAATATTGTCATAATGGCCTGTGTGTGTGTGTGTTACTGGCAGCGTAAGTAGTGTAACATGCCATGGTCCTACTCCAGGAGCTCCCAGAATGTAACGCAGTGTGTTCAGCACCAGCAACACCACCTACAGGGGGAAAAACCCTTTAGTATGAGAATCACTTCAATCATGCTTACGTAAATTTGGAGGTTTTTATATACAGCGTTCTTGAGTGCACAGTCAATTGTCCTGATCTAAAATTCTCCAGGGTTCTCGGCTTGACGCACATGCCTCAAATCATAAATTGGTTACACAATAGCTATCAAATGGTGTAATATAATAACAATTACAAAGGAATCGCCAACAAAGCTATGAACTTACTGTACATCAATGTTTATGATTTGCCTATGAAGTATCTATAGTACGATACCTCATGATTTGCTATGGATAGTGAAGACCTGCTCTTATTTCTCACCTAAAAACTTGGACCTGGATCCCTGTGTTTTGAATTCCTGTGGCTACCGAAGTTATGAACAAGCTGCACCCTCCTGGAACCTCACCATAGGGTTGAGTCAATTCCAGCACATTACTACTGATACAAGGCCGTTTTCTTAAACCTTCAAGACTAAGACACTTACAGTATTTGTCATTTCTCAGTAACATGACAAACTGCTTTTTTAAAAAATAGTTTTATCTTATTTAAAAAGTGGAAAGATTCTATAATACAGCTTTTTCTTTAATTTAATAAAACATTGTAATTGATGATATGCTACTGTGGTATAAAAGGAGTAAACGACTTCAGGATGAACATCTGAAAAAGTTCCAAACACCTCCTAAAGAAAAGAAGAAAAAGAAAAGTCTCTGTATAAACCACATTCAATGTCAGTGATGGAAAAACAGAGGCTGTGAGCATGGTACAATTTTATAGATTCTATCAATATCAAAATGATTGATAATATTAGGATTGATAGAAAAACAAACAAAAATACAAAATGAAGATGAGCAAGTTTGATATGTCATTGTTATTCCCTATCAAATGTTAAGACCATTGTTTTAGGACTTTTAGGAGGTCTGGAACCTTTCACAGGGGACTTAAGGCATAAGGCAGAGTACATCCTGGAGGAAACATACCAGGCAGAGGCCAGGAATCCAGCCCTCGACCCTGGAGGTGAGAGGCCACAGTGCTAACCACTATACCACAACCCCAACTCTATTAGTTTTGGCAACAGCTTGCTATCAGTTTGTTGAGTTTGTTTGAATCGTCCGCTAGCTAGCCTTTGAGAACTTAGTAAAGTTGTTCTTTGCTACCCTTTATTAATGTTCTCTAGAGCACTTTGTTTTCTTGTGGAATTCATATAAACTGTATATAGGTCTAAAACTGGGGAGATTGGGGAAAAAATCCAGAAAGGAACAGGATTCAAAAAGGAAACCCTTTATCTCCCGGGGAATTCAGTTGATACAGTTCTACAGTACAGACTCGACCTACAGGAGACATTTTAATTCAGTACTTGGATGTGGTGTTTATCTGTGTTTGTAAGAGTGTTTACTTTTAAAGTGTTTACTTTTAAAAATTTCAAACAACTCACTGCACCACTTCCACCTCCGGAGTCTGTGTGCCCCTGAAAAGCTGAGGCTGGAGCAAACGGTGAGGTCGTGACCTTTCGTGATCCAAAGGGGATGGAGGACTCGAGACATGAGTGAACACATCACTTCGAGATAGGATGATGTGTTCTTCTTCCTACATACCAGGGACAGAATGAGCTTAAGGAAGGATATACAATCTTTGATTCGTTTTCTGCAATAATCTGCTTCAGCTGGTCTCTTTGCATCTTTAAGCAGTTTTGCTGTGTTGTGAGTAAATCTGAGCTGTGAGCTTCTATAGTCATTCTTTGTTTTTAGATGCCAGATCACCTGGATACCCCTGAGCTCAGTCGGGGCCTCGCTGCCTGGCCGCAGGGAGATGATGTCACCTTTCACTAGGAGGCTGACAGGTAAGTTACCCTTGAGTGATCTCAAGGGCCATCTTGGTATGTCCACTGTACTGACATAGTAGGCAAAGACGAGACGAACAGATCCTTTGTGCCTTCTAACCAGTCAGAAGGTGGATGCAGCAAAAGGTCTACAGCAAGTAAAAGTTTTAAATTAGTACTTTAAGTCAATTACTTAGTTATAATTTTAAAAACATATCAGGAGTTTGTTGCATATCATGAATTGCAAATGATCTACCCTGTAAAAAGTTCAGCAGTGTTTCCACACGATGTGGCATCTCCGATGTCTTCAGCTTCTAAAGAGCTGCCATACTGTAGCAACCAGGTCAGCCAAGAGGAGGAGCATAAGATCACAGCCGCTGATCAAAGTTGTGCCGTCACTATGACAACCAAATAAGACGATGGGATTGTAGAAGAGAAGTATGGATTGTGTACCAACACGTTTGAATTAAATAACAGTTATCTCTTAAGGTTTCTGCATCTTATATGCCCTGATAAATATAAAAACAGGCTTAGACACTTTTTGCACTAATGACCACTTAGTTCTTCCAAACTTTGTTGCTTGGACTGGAAACATTTCGAGACTCAATTCTACTTACAAACTTGAAACATCAAGAAAATACATTTAGAATGTTTCTGACCTGTTATAGACATGAGTTAAAAATCAATCAATCAATTAATAAATAAAACAGTTTTAAAACAAAATAGTTTGATCCCTTGTTGGACTTTACCTCATAGTTTGACAGCATTCAGTCACTAGAGGAACAATGATTCTTCACATGATTAGCAATAATAATGAAACAGGACTAAGTGCTTGAACCCCTGATAACCAAATACACGGAAGGTGTATCCACTAGAATGTCTCCACACCTTAGATGCTTGGGTTGCTAATAATGGCGCTTTTCCACTGCATAGTACGGCTCACCACGGTTCAGTACAGCTCACCTTGGTTCGGCTCAGGTCGGCTCGGTTTGCGTTTCGACTGCAGTTTAGTACCGCTTTAGCGTGGGCGGGATTATTCATGTGTCATTATAGTTGCGCTGCCTCTACTGCCGTGACATCATCGTAAACGCGCCACAAACAAACACACAACAATGGAGCATATCGACGGAATGGTGT
>JAQMYL010000010.1:21606364-21621385 GCA_030014365.1 Clarias pachynema | reverse complement strand
TATATATATATATATATTTTTTTTTTTATTACTAGTGTTCCTCTGTTTATCGGACATGGCTCTGTCCCAAATCCAGTGTCTAGACGACAACCACGTGAACTGGCGCGTGAGCGAGTCCAAACCGGAGTTCCTGTACAGCGAGGACCAGCGGCTCGCGCTCGAGTCGCTCATCTCCGGCGGCCGCGAGGCCTTCGACGCGTACGTGAAGGAGCGCGAGCTGCGGGCCTTCCTGTCCGAGCCCGAGATCGAGCGCCTGAGCCGCTCGGTGGTGGACTACCGGCCCGGCAGCACCGAGCAGCACACCGACCCGGCCCCGGCGGACGCGCAGGAGCGCGCGCTCTCGCTGCAGTACTGGCCCGACCGCTCCGACGTGTCCGTCCCGGAGTTGGACCTGGGCTGGCCCGACTGCAACTCGTACCGCGGCGTCACGCGGGTCAACGTGCACACGCAGCCGCCTGTGGACGGACAGACGCACATCAAAGAGGTGGTGAGGAAGACCATCGCGCAGGCGCAGAAGGTAGCTCACCCGGCACCACGCAACAAGTGTCATCCTTTTTCTCTTTAATTTGAGGACATGCCATACTGTATATACTCACTGTACCCTCCTCATATCAGGACTGTTGGGTGTAAAGATTTTACCAAACCTCTATAAATAACAGACAGGTTTTGTCTGTACAGTAAGTTGCTCTTTCAATGATATCTACACTGGAGGGCCTAAAAACCAGTCTCGGAAAAATGTGTCTGTATGTCCGAATAGCAAAACTGTCAGGGACAGAATTTAATGAAACTTCGCCAGTCGTTAGGATTTTGGCTGAAGTTAAACCTTAAATTTCAGCTGGGAAAATATGAACTCCAAACTCGAAAGTTTCATTAAATTCTGTCCAGTGGGCGATTTAAGACGCGCCCACAGATTGACGTATGGCTGTCAAAACTCCTCATAACGTCACTTCTAGTCAACACTTAACTTCAGGCAAATACAGAAAGACCGGCAAAAGTCTCATTAAGTTCTGTCCAGACAGTTTTGCGTGATGCTGTGACGAACTCTGTCTGGACAGACAAACAGATATAAAGACATACAGACAGAAATTCTTCTGAGACTGAGACGTCTGAGATTTCGGGTCCTGTATGAAACGTAAAAGATATAATTGTGAGTTGTAAGAGTGAGTTCTGAGCAAATGTACAGACAAAACCTTTCTTTTATTTATATAGAGAAATACTGAAGCTTTTCAAAGATAGTTTTTAGTGAAATTTAACAATGTATCACAGTATTAATCACTCATTAAACACACACACACACACACACACACACACACACACACACACTTTACATATCCATGTGTTTCTCAGTCTTTCTGAGGGATTAGTTTCTCAGACGTTAAGTGATGCAGTGTTTATGATCCATTCTCAAGAGATAAACACTCTCCTTTAAACCTTTACCACACACACACACACACACACACACACACACACACACACACTCATCACACTAAACGCCTATAGAAAGTTATTGTTCTGACCTTGTGGTAGGGGGCGTGGCCACATTATTAGGTTTAGTAGGTTCACACAGTCAATACCAATAGGAACTTGGGCTGATTTCACATTAGACATAACTGATTCCTATTGTTTGTATACATACAGTTAACGACCATCATTATTGAGTTGTGTGATCCACATGAGACTCAAACAAAACACATTGATTTTTATGCGACTACTGAACAACTACTCAAATAGTAATCCCATTAAGATAAAGTACACACAGTTATATTAATTTATTGGAGCCACTGGAGACTTTTATTACAGAACGTTTCACCAACACAACACAACACATCAAGACACAAAACTCCACACTTCCACACACTTCCACACTACACTGGCGTCTCTGGAGAATAGTGCTAGAGTGTGAGCTGGTGTTTTGGTCTCAGAGCGACATGTTGATGTGTTTTGAGGGGAAGCCAAACAGCAACAGAAGCAGGATTTCAGATCAAACAGTCTTATCATAAGAGTAACACTAATCGGCGGTGTGGGAAATAGAATCACTTCCACCGAAAAGTGATTCCAATAACACGGAAAATTTATGACACGCCATAAAACGTTTCTCAGTGACACCGCTGGGATCGTATTGACACCGTGTTTTACAGCTTAATCAAATCTGCACTTGAATTTGATAGTAGAGACGCGGGAGAAAAAAAACGATCCAGTTACCAGTTATTCTGATTCTTTTGTGCCTCAATTCCAAAAAAATTTTTTTTTTAAACAAATAAGAAAAAAAGTATGCATTTGAGAAGTTGGTAAAATGTTACAGTACCTCTACGATCCTACAGGTGGTGCTCTAAACTGTTCACGCATTCCCAAGCAGGTAAAATGACCACAAATTGAGCGATTTATAAAACTGATTATAACTGATTGCCATTACAAATCAGATGCATTTATACATCTATAGTAGTTTTGTATGTATAGTAGTTTATATTTATAGTAGTTTTAATCATAAATTTCACCTTCACAGGTAAACAGACAAAGAGAGAATAAAGACGCTAGCTTAGACTCGAGTTGTGGCTTTAATGTGAGATTTCAGTCGCATTCGTACAAGGAAGGCTTGACTTTCGGCCATGAAAAGAATTTGTGCTCCAACACTCCGGCCTGCTCCTGCCTGTAAGTAGGGAACGTTATCCGTAGTGGCCTTCGGGGCATGTGGCCGTACATGGTAGCCGTGTGGTTTGGGCCTGAGCCTCGAGACGCTGGTGTGGTTGGTCTACAATTTCCTTTTGAATATTTCTGCCTCCCAGGGGCACCGGAGGATAATAAAGAGGTTTGAATGCGGATGTGCTATTGAGCAAGACGTTGACTCAAATGTTCAGAGGAAGCTCGGCTGTTTGAAGACCCTCCCGGGAATATAAGCCGAGAACGTGCGTGAGAACGTGGGATCGGTAGCACTGACCGGACCACTCCCTGCCTGGCGTTCCTGCGGAAGTGCTGATTCGACGGAATCTGGGACGAAATCCCAGAAAGTAAACCCGACTTAGTCAGAATTAATCAGAGGGTTTTGTGTCCCGTGTTCTATTCAGCCGCTTGAGCTCGTCATCCCCGACACATCTGCGAGCGGTCTGACTCGGTACGTGGCGGCGTGTTGAAACATGCTGTCAGTGCTTCTTTATTAGCACATGCAAACACGCGGGCCTCAACACACACAGACACACACACACTGTGTCTTTTTAAAAAGAATTCAGATCCTCATTGTCAGTGTGCTGTTCGTGCACAGAGAGCCCTTTCATTAAAAGAAGTGCATGTGTGTGTGTGTGTGTGTGTGTGTGTGTGTGTGTGTGTGTGTGTGCTTGTTTTTTTCATCTTGGTCCCCACTAAGAAGGGAATGTCTCACAGTCCTGAGACTTAAAGGTTTTCTACAAACAATTCTTTAAATAAATAAAAGAATGAAATGTTTGTTTAAGGTCAAGTTTAGATTTATACGTAGCGTCGCGATCATGTCAGTGCAAGGTCCTGATAAAGATAACATGAAAATATGTGTGTGTGTGTGGGTGGGTGTGTGTGTGGCTGACTGAGTGAAAGCAGGTGTGTTACAAGCCATGCCATTATCTTTCAGCTCCTAAAACCTTCCAAACACAGGAATGAAAGAACAGATGATTGCTTTAATGATAACTCTTGTTGACTCTGTTTAATAATGATTATTGCATTACGCTAATTTCTGAACAAACACAACTAAGTCTCATTAAATATGTTCGTAAATGTGACAATTTTTTTTTAGGCAGCTACGTGCCTCAGAATCACATAGGGGCGTTCTGTACCAGGAAAACAATCAACTTCAATCTCACGACTTAACAGTCGGCACTTTTACCAAAGCTAACAATCGCTTCTTTGTTAAAGAGCAGCAGAAAAACTCCTTTTAACACGTCAACGTGTGTGTTATGTGGTTATTAATACGAGACCTCGCTCATCTTACACGGCGGTAATCAGATACACCACTCGTTATTGCACCAGGTGTGACCCCGCCCCGAGCTCCGGGCTACAGCGAGGTCCCACTCCCTGCCGCTGGAGACTCCGACCGTGCCCGTGTCACCCAGCCCTACGGGCAAAGTGTCTAGCGCTCGGATCGTCTGTTTAAACGTAGCATGTCCTTACACGGTCACTTCGTTATACCGTATGTGTGAGTCAGAGTCTCAGTTCATTCATTAGCAACCCGTTATTGTTTTGTGCAAAACAAGGAGCAACCATAAATAAATAAATAAATATATATATAAAAAACATTTAGTACAAAGTGACCTTTTAAAGAAGGTTCTCGTTTGTTTCAAAGTCGAGGCATGTCAGTGTTAAATTTTGATTCCATGCTTAACCAAAAGAAACATTTGTAAGGCAAGATCGCGCAGGCATCCATTTTTGGGAATGTAATACAACAGAGAACCTGTAGGAGGCAGTAGGCAGTACGCGGGGACGTCATAAAATTTGTTTAAACAAACATCAAGTATTTGCCCAGGATTTTTCTCCAAAAAAAAAGTAAGTTCATGAACATTGATTTCTTCTTGATAGAAAAACCCCGCGGTAAAGTTCCGCACGATGCCGCTAGAGGGTCAAAACCAAAATGGGGGACCCGACTGACAACAAAATGACAACCCAGTCCATTCAGCTCATGAAACGGTGAAACTTGTATGCGACTTGGGATAAGAAATGCTGCATCATCCAGTGACATCATCCTCTTCCATCACCTGAAGAAACCAGTTCATGGCAGGTGTTACAAAGACGATGACGAGATGATTACTGAGGTGGAACTTTTCCTCAAGAGCCAAAAAGAAGGCTTGTTCAGAGACGGTCTGCACCAGCTCGTCCATCGTCTGGAGAAGCGTCTCGCCTTGGATGGAGGAGATGTAGAGAAGGACTAAGCTTACGACCGACGTTTATTTTCATTACTTTTCTTAGTAATAATAACAATTTTATGATCGCCCCTCGTAGCTACTATCGCACCAGATTTAAATATGCAACGGGTCATCGATCGAAACCACGCGTCATGAGAGCAAGAGGCCGCCTTCGCATGAGTGATCCACGCAATTATTTTAAACTCTTTAATTAATTTGATTTTAACCAACAGCACCTGGAAGCCCCGCCCCTTCCACTGTCTCACCAAGTTGGGTGTCGTTCTGTTCTGTCGCAGTAAAGGTAGAAATTTACAATTAATATCAACTTGTATGATACCATACCATATTATCGTGATACAAACATTAATTTAAAAAATAATAAAATAAAGAAAAATCTATTTTGGAAAATACCATCGCTTATGTTTACATTTATTAACATGATCACTAAAATATAATGTAAACTCTGCTTTTCTGCTCCACAGCAGGCGTGACAGCAGAGCACACGTGTGTATTATACAGTACATGTGGAATGTGACGCCGTGTTGTGTCATGTTTTACTGCACATTACTGTGAAATCACCTAAAAAGTCACCGTCCAGCTGGTGTTTTTTATGTCTGCCGCTGCCGACAAACAGCTCGCGAGTCCTCGGCTGGAAATATCATTACAGGCCTCTTGACTCTGTTTAAACCTGAAATGGTGGAAACGCTCCTTTTTCCTGTCTTTTTCTAAGCCTGAGGTTATAAATCACATCTGTAAAGACGCAGCGTGACTGTTAGAGCCGTGTGATTCTATTGTTCATATTTGTTCAGATTTCAATACAGTAAAATTTTTTAAAAAGGAATAAAGGTAAACTTAGAAACGTAAAGATTTACAAAAGATTATGTCTTTCGCTGAGACCCGACATTAAAACACATGACGTTACATGAAGTTACACAACATTTCCGTGTTTTTTAGACACTTCGAGTCGTTTTTAATCTGTAAGAAACGCAGCACTTGGAATGATGGCCGTTTGACTACAGTCTTGTTTATTCATTTTGTTTCTGTGTTTGTTTGTTTTCCAGCTCATCGCTTTGGTAATGGACGCTTTCACAGACGTGGACATTTTCAAGGACCTCCTAGACGCTGGCTTTAAAAGAAAAGTGGCGGTGTACATCGTCATCGAGCAAGCGTCCGTCCAGGACTTCCTGCACATGTGCGACAGAGCGGGCATGCACGGCGGACACCTAAAGGTGAGAGCTACACACCCATCACACACCCATCACACACACCCTTTCATGTCCACACCCTCACAGCTACACACCGGTCCCCTGGAACACGTAAATTCTACTGGCCGTGTCTAAATGCGGCTGTGTGTGTGTGTGTGTGTGTGTGTGTGACGGATTTTTAGGTGTGTGCACAAACATTCAGGACATTCCAGTCATGCTTGTACCGTGAGAGAAACAGCAGTAAAATAAAGGCCTCTAATATATTTAAAAGAACTTAAGAGCTTAAATGTCATTTATACCAATTACACTTTTCACTTCCAACACTAGGCTCATGATTTACAAGCGAGGCGGAAGCATTGACAAATATCATCTGGGCGTTTTAGTCACTGCAGCTTAATCCATCATTTCCATTGGATCTAAAGGTAAAGTGTTGTGCAAAAGTATTCACCCCTTGGACTGATGGTGGTAGGACTGCGTTCAGACTTCCCCTTGGCCTCTCAAGTGCTTTTCTCGCTCATCGCCTAGTGAGTACTCTAGACACCTGGGTCGAGCACACAGTGCTGTATTGTTCTCAAATTATTATATATTATTGCAACTTTGAGAATGACTAATGACCAGTTGCCCCAGTTTTCCTTACTGAATGAACATGATGCTACCACCACCATGCGTCAGAGTAGTCTGTGGGAACTTAACCTAAGAAACAAACACTGCACGTTTTTTTTTTTTCAATACACAAAACATTCGGATTGTGCTGCCTCCATCCATCCTGCCCTCAGTCACAGTCCCAGACTAATTCCTGAACCGGGAACCAAGGTTGATGCCGCCACCACCATGCTTCACAGTAGCGCTGAATGCAGCATAAAAAAAAAGCGTGATTAAACGTGTTTTTTTTGTTCCCATCTCCTGTCTCTCCTGTGCAGTACCTGCGGGTCCGCTGCTGCGGAGGCTCCGAGTTCCACACGCGCTCCGCCAAAAAACTGCAAGGCGCACTGAGTCAGAAGTTCATGTTCGTGGACGGAGATCGCGCCGTGTCCGGATCGTACAGGTAACTGTCTTGATGTGTGCGTTTATCAGAGCGTCATTTTATGTCTGTGTAAAAATAATAGATACCAAAGAACTCATGATGAAATGCTGCACAGAAGCGTAATGCCGTTATAATGTCTGGATTGGATTTACCTGGGCTGGGCCTCATGGTAGATATCAGCTTACAGTAAATAATGTAGTGTCTGTTTACTTCTCGCTTGTCAGGTATGTAGGTAGGAATCTATAGAAAAAAGCCTGCAAGCAATCACCCCGAGCCACGCCCGATTAACTCCATTCGAACAGTAAAGCGCCTGTGGTTGCTGTGCCGTTAATATCCTACAGGTGCAGATTTACTGCATACATTATACTTATAGCTGTTCTGTTAGAACAAGATTTATTCGTATACATGCTGTAATTAAGGGATCAACTGTAATCCGGGTTAGTTCTGAAGCATGAGAATTAACACACGGAGCAAATTGTCTTCTGTTTTCAGTCATCAGGGGGACATTTGGATGAGTGAAGGAATAACAGACTCGTGGGCTACTGTTACAACGCTAATTGTTTAATTGCTTTTTTTTTTAAACCACAGAATTTTTTAAAAATATTTCTAAAAGAATTATCTTCATAGTCATGTATAATCCTGTGGAATGTCACTCCGGTTATAGCAGCTGCAAACAGACGTTCCCTCACCAACCTCACCCTACTGAGAAAGAACTAAGGACAAACTCGTATGTCTTGAGGTTGCGTTTGTTTTGTATTTTTCCGTAAAAGGTAAAAATTAACCCCGAGCTAGAAAAACATCAACACCTTCCGAACGATTTGAGTCACAGGGCTGTAAAAATACCAGCACCTTCGCTCTTATAAAACCTAATAACCGTGTCATGTTGTTTATTTGTTCCTTCCAAAAGCACTAAAGTGAACTTCCTTGTATTTGCACCATGCAGATAGAATTAGATTGATCTCACGACATGTTCAGGTGAGGTTGGGCAGAGTATTGTTACCCGAGTATCAAGCGTTGCTCGGATCCGTCATGTCAGTAAAGTTTATGGACTGTACAATCCACGCCTGTGAAGATTACGGTGCCTTTTATCTTCCCTAGAACGAGCTCTTAATTGACCCAAGGCAATCCTCTGAGAAGTGCCATATGTCAAAAGTCGTTTTTTTTTTTCCTTAGAAATTAATGCACTTAGGGCTTTACTTGTGAGGACAAAATCTCTGCTAGTAGTGTTTGTAATTATTGCAAACAGAAACAGAGTTTGTAACGCAGTAGATCTGCTTATCCTGGCTTACAGTACGACTAATAAATGTAGCAATCAATCAGAAGTCAAGAAGCAGAAACATGTTTTTGGCTATGGATGATTATAATTTTTTTTGTTATTCTTGTTGTGCTTGTCAGGACAATTGTTTTTCCTAGAAAAAAAAAATTAACGAATCAATTTAAGTTGAAAAAATAGCAAAAATTGCATAACTGGGCATATTTGCGAAAGGACAGTGAAACAAAGAACAACACGAATGTCATTTCAATTCCATTTTATGATGTAATAAGAGCTACAGTTTTGGCCAAAGTTCTTTGTACAGTTTTTTTTGTAACTCCTCTTTTCTGTATGCCATCACCTTCACTTAAGACGTCTGACAAATGTCTTTCAGTTTCACATGGACGGCTTCTCGCTTGGACCGCAACCTCATCATGGTCCTCACCGGGCAGGCCGTGGAGACCTTTGACAAGCAGTTCCGTGAGCTTTACTTCAGTTCCCGTAGCGTCAACCTCTCCAAAATCCGTCTGGCTATCGTCCCTGAGCCCGAACCACTCCCTGTCCCTGCGCCCGCCTCTCTCCCATCAGCAGCTGTTGCCCGGAAACTCATCAACCCCAAATACGCCTTGGTGGAGACAGCGAGCCGAGCCTCGTCAGATAAAGCCCCGAGTCCCAAGGATAGCACGCAGACTCCCCTTCCTCAGCCGGTTAAACGCCATCGTGAGGCCATTGAGTTGCCACCCAAACACCCGGGGCTCATAGGGTTACCAAAGGCGGAGCTCATCCCCTACCTGCCCATATGGCCGGAACCGGACCCACCCAGTGACGTCATCGGCTTTATCAACATTCGGGACACGAGCAAGCCGCTGCAGCCGCACATGTCGACACGCTCACAACTCTTTGAAACATCACAGGCCATCCGTTTCAAGGACCCCTTCGTCGCTCCACCAGAAGAGCCGCTGCCTGAAAAGGCGTGTCCACGTCTTAGAGCTTCCCATCCTCCCAAAACAATCCTACCAGACATACACATAGAACCGGCGGATAAACCAGACGGAAAAGTTCCAACAAAGGTGCCAAACGCACCGGCAGACACTGTGAACCCGGTCAACTCTGTTTCACCGCCTAAACCAGCACAGCCTCTTCAGGACAAAGCTCCGCCGCAGGAACGTCCTCCAGGGCCTCCTGTGCCGAAACCACGCACCCTAAAACTGGTGGTGAGTGCAGGTGATAGTCCTGAAAACATGCAAGTCAGTCTGGTCAAGAGAACTGAAATGAAACCTCATGAGACTTCCAACTCGGAGGAGTACGCGGAAGCACCCGAGCATCTTAATGCCATGTCCGGCACTCAGGACTTGGGAAGCAAACCTAAAGACGATGACAGGGACAGTAACAGGACTCCTGAACTGGCACATTCACTTCAAGACGAGGGCTCGACGGCATCGGACGAGTACTACGAGTGTAACGACCCGGACCACAGCAGGCTCACTAACGGAGGACCGCTCGCCCCGGGACGGCACGGAGAGGACAGCGCTGTGAACATAATGGCACGATTCTCACAATCCATGCTGGACCTGAGGCCGGATAAAAGCGCTGATCTGGACCCCACAAACAGGAACTTGCTGAATGTACAAAGCAGATACGCAGGAAAGGTAGGAGAAAGTGTGTGTGTGTTTTTACGTAAAAGCAGAAAGTGATTTTAATCACAAGGTATGTTATCTTTCTGGCCAGCCTCTATAAACTTGGGTGTGTCCCAAATATATGTGCTTAGCAGAGGTGTGTTTATAGACCATGTGCCTGTATGCTAGGAAATGTACCAGGGTGTGTCAGAGTGTGTTCCGGCAGGCCCAAACAGGCTGGGAGAACTTTAATCAGTACAAAACAGACACATTTTAAACATCGGCTCAGAATTCAAGAATGGAACGAGTAGGAAAAATAAATCTAACGTGAAGATAATACCATGCTACTGTATGAATTATTGTATAGTCATGATTGTCTCGGGGAAAATAGTTTAAATGCTTTCATGAAACATCTTTCATGCCTTTGAGTTACGAAATCTGTGTCTAAGTTAGAGATATCATGCTGTATCTCATCTTTCTAGGACACTCGATGTGTATCAGGGCGTACTGTACTGTAGGCGTAAGGCCTGTGGAAAAAATTCTTATAAAAACAATAAAGAATATTGTTTAATGTCTGTTATCAAAATATTCACGATTCAGCAAATCAGCTGAGCTTCTTCAGTTATTTAAATACTCAGAGAGGTCAGAGGAGTAGGGCCAGGCAGGTTTAAGGTAAGAGTAAAGCTGCAGTTACTCAAATAGTCACTTTTAACTCGCGCTGAGCAGAAACACATGTCCAAATATCCAAAGTGTGCCATTTGTCCAACATCTGTCCAATCACATGCTCTATACAACACATTTCCCCCCAACACTGGGGGAAAATCACGGGAAACATCCAAAATTATATTATTTAAACCTCTTCAGCCCTCTTTTAAAAGGAAATACACTCATGTCAAGTCATATAAAAAAAAAAAACATTATTAGAGCTTGTTTGATTTGGTATTTTATACTTGTTATATTGATTTTTCTTTTTTTTAACATTTAATGTGAATAAGCTTCCTCCGCGTCAGTGCCTGTAAGGTTTTAAGAGGAAAGAGTGTGTCCGAATTGTTTTAAGATGAATTAAAGGAAGTAGAATTATTGCTTGTTGTGTCCAGCACACCTCGACTCACTTACCGGTTAAGACAGAACCGTCATAGTTATACGTCATGGAGAGACCCGGGGACAGACAGACATTTGCCTGTTTCAGTTAAACAAAAAGTGAAATGAGCTCAGGGCTCTCAGCAAACATCGGACGAGACCTGGGTTTGACACGATTAATCCAGTTTGGACTTTAAAGAAAGGCATCAGGGTTTTTAAATCTGAAGGAATCAGGTCCGAGAAGCCAGTGAAAGAGAGCTTTGACACTATTATTGAGTCAATGAAATATTAAATATTAAAAACAATGCTTATTTTTGTTGGACGCTTTCCATAACGGCTTTTCAGAGGACCGGTTCAGGCACGTTAGATCAAAATAATTGGTTTTAAATCACTATGATTTACAAGAAGGCGTATATCAACAAATAGATAAAATTTTATCAACTTCTTAGAAATAAGATTTTAATGATTTATAATCCTGCGTCATGTATGGACTGTTTTATTATGATTTAATTTTCTTTTTGGAAGGAAACTAAGGTTATGCCAGACTTTAAATAATCAGATTAAAAAAAAAAAAAAAGTAGAAGGAGGAAAAAAGCAGAGTTGCGTTACGATCACTGTGTTGTCATAAAAATGTAATCATGTAATTATACTAGTATTATAATTAGCTACTGAGTTATGAAATAAGTTTTGCTATTCTGCATTCTTTCTGTATCTAGTGTATTTAGTGTATGAAATGTATATAATGTATATTTTATATATAGTGTATATAGTGTGTGATACCTGGGTAGAGCGCTCTGCTGATCATGCCAGGAAGGATGATGAAGATCATGGGTAGCATTTTCAGGTAGCTGGCGAGGATCGATGCCCCTTTAGCATGGCTCAGGTTCTTTGCCGAAAGCGATCTCTGAACGATGACCTAAAGAGTTGAAATGTTCAGCTTGAAAAACACATCTCTGTATTACCGGTTTGTCTATAATAGTGTTAAAATGCTAATTAAAAGATTTTCACTAAGCCTTTTTCTGCAAACAGCAAGCTAACGGCTGCTTGGCTAATACTACCTGACTGATGACAAACCATATTTGAGAAAATTATGATATGATGTGCCGGCTATATTGTGTGTGAAATTAACATTAGTGTTTAAAACAACAACAACAACAAAAAAAACTGTGGCTTTATTTTTTATTTTTTTTATTCAAGCTCTCAGTGAGTGCATTCTGAGCTAGCCAAGTTAGGTAATTAACTATAAAGTAAATAAATTAATTAATTAATAAAAATTCCTGAACATGCGTATGAAACTCCAACAACTAACAAGTTAATAGTTTCATTTAAAGTTTAAAACTTTTAAAAAATTTAGCTGCATGTTCGTAAGTAAAAGCTCAGTGTGTCTATACTGTACTGTATATGATGGTGTATATTGAGTTTTAGTAAATTCCCTTAAAAATAAAGGCAGGTCACTGAAGATAAACAATATGGAATGTGAACAACAGCAATTTGCTTAATCTTATGAACCAATAGAAAGCGAGTGGGCGGGACTTTGTGCGAATTGAGGGACTGATTAACATTAAACAGGAGTATCGTACGTATCCACAGACACACTCTGCGTTTTTTGTGCTATAATTGATTCTTCTTTCCACCTGCTGGGATTTTCTTGTTAGCAACATTAAAACCTGAAATAACATTTAATTAGGCTGTATTTCTTACGTCTCTCATCAAAACCATGTAATAATTAACTTCACTTCCTTCCCTCTCCCCTCGCAGGTGTATCAGCCGTTCGACATCTCCTCCACGCGAGAAACATACAGCAGAGCCAAAGTGGTGATCGCCAAACCAGGAGTGTACCACCGCCCTCCGAAAAGTAACACGCGTGTAATCGGAGGGCATCGATACTGGCAGGGCAAACTGGGCACGACACAGACTGGGCACGATCCTGGCCGTCTCAGTCGCTCCCCCTGCAGGAAGATGCCGCCCGCAGGACTTAAAACCAGCCAATCTCCAACTCAGCGTGTCTCTCACACACACTCGCCTTCACCGAGAAGAAACGAGACGCCGATGCCTTTAGGAATTAATATTTCCAAACTCTCCAGCCTCAGAAACCTCCGGGGCAGGGTACCAGCGGTTACGGGTGAGAAAAAGGTTGTGCACAGACACAAGGAATGATAACCAGGAAAGACTTGGGACGCGGCGTTCGGTAACTTAACAAACCCGAATTTTTTACTTGTTATGATTTTCAGTCGAATGCAAATTCGTCGTGAAGCCTGGAGGTACTTTTGGACCGGTCATGTGGTGCAGGGTAGCGGATTTCCCCAGTATCTCCTCCAATCTATTTTTGCCGTATCTCTGGATCTTGGTGGAAATGGTGGATTAAAGGAAACTGGAGGAACTCCTAAATAGTAGCCTTTCTTATCATGTGCCGCAAGCATGAACGATTTGGCTAGTAGCGTTTTAAATTTTTTTTTTACAAATGTGTTCTCTAAAATGTGTCCAAGAGACGTGTGGACTCAGTCTGGATGTGGATTTACAGCCTAGCTGAGGGACATTACAGAGACTAATTTAACATCGTACTGGACGATTTGTGTCTAACACACCGTGTTATTGGGATTTGCTGTGAAATGAAATTGGTGATGGATTTGGGGCTCGTGGTGGGTGAACAAGCTAAGGCATACTGTATGTTACAAACCAGTTTTTGCTTACAAACAAACAAAAAAAAAACAGTGTTGGAATCGTGCTCTGTCGTTTGCGCACAAACGATCTCCACGTAAGCAGACTCGACCAGATTTTCTCTTTCAGAGGGGATCAACTTTGTACAATGAAATATGTGTTAATGAAACAGGTGAAATGGTACATCTCAAAGCATAGAGACCTTTACCAGCCGCGGTAATGTATTTAAAGTCGAACAGTGATGTAGAAGAATAAAACAATGCCTTTTTTTGTACATATTCATTTCCTGGTCCTTCTTCCTTCTGGTTTGCTCGTCCTCACACACAATTTCATCTATGTTGCTCAAGGTCATTAAAGCAGTTTATTTTTATTTTCCTAAGACAGAGACGTGCTTATTTGTTTTGGTTTGCCTGAAGGGATTTGGAGCAAGGTCAACCATTTACCCTTGTTTTTGTTCTTTCTGTCTCTTGGAAACTTTTATTCGGAGAACTTTATTTTGTCATCAGATTTTTGTTGTACGGTTAATCGAGAAAAAGATCTCGGTTCGTACGTATGTACACGCGATCTCATTTCTGAATGGCGGCGATACACTCGCATGTATTTCACTATATAACACTCGCCGCACTGGCGTGTTCGCTTGTTAAGCTGCCAACAATCCCGGACGCTTTATCAGTCACACACGTTGGTCACACTCACGGAGTGTAACAAAACAATATTACCTCACCGATCAGGACAGAGATTAGCGAATGATTCAGTCAGACGGCTCGATCGCTTCTCTCATCTCACTTCCTCAGTCACTGCGCTGTTACTCATGTGACGTGTGACGAGGAGGCTGACCTGAACAGACTAGTCCGTCCGTATTTGAGGGAGATGGAGCCGTGCGCCGTTATTTTCATGCCGAAAGCCTCAGAATGATTTAACTTTCACTTGTGCGGTCAAACTCTCACTTGCTCACGTCTCTCCTGTGTACGCTCAATTTCACAACACTGTGCTCGCTCAGCTCCAGCCAATCAGAAGCTGGAAGAGCGACGATAATCAGCCAATCAGAAGCCGGATGGGGGTATATTCTGACGACTTGTTCCTGATTGGTCGTGTCCCCTCACTGCACGTGTTTCAGAAACATGTGGTTGCGTTTATCGTGATATACGTTAGTTGATCTTGTTATTATTTTTATCACCATACAGTAAATGTCTCACATGCATAGTAAAAACAGAAATATATACTCTTGTCTGAACAAAGACAGTATGGACAGTAGGGATGCACCGATACCACTTTTTTGGAAAACGAGTACGAGTACAAGTACTTGCATTTCAGTACTCGCCAATAC
>JAQMYL010000010.1:21593327-21606264 GCA_030014365.1 Clarias pachynema | reverse complement strand
ACGAGTACGAGTACTTTAGAAAATGTGGTATCGAGGCCGATACCCGATACCGGTATCGGTATCGGTGCATCCCTAATGGACAGTATTAACGCATGGTGACGTAATGGTTAGCACGGTCGCCTTGCACCTCCAGGGTCGAGGGTTTGATTCCCGCCTTGGGGTCTGTGTGCATGGAGTTTGCATGTTCTCCCCGTGTTTGGTGGGTTTCCTCTGGGTACTCCGGTTTCCTCACACAGTCCAAAGACATGCAGGTTAGGCTAACTGGTGTTTCCAAATTGCCCGTAGTGTATAAAGGTTGCCCAGAGGTCCTACCACGGTTGTAAAAATAGGAATAAACACAGGGGTCACCACTGGCCTCCACGCTCTAGATGGATGGATGGAAACTAATGCAAGCAATAATGATGTGCTGTAGTCAGCTGAGTGTCCAGAAAGCACAGGTTAACATTCTATTTATGTTCCAGAATGTTGTTGGTCTTTCGGATGCTCCCGGCAAGGGGTCACCACAGCGGAACATAAGATTCGCACACAAGCTTAGCACAGGTGTTTTACACTGGATGCCCTTTCTGACACGACCCTCCCATTTTATCCGGGCTTGGGACCGGCACTGCATCCAGTGATTGGGGTTTGGGCATTGGCTGGGAATTGAACTTGGGCCTTCTGCATGGCAGGCGAAACACCTACAACTGAGCCACTAATGCCCAAGTCATTCTCTTTAAGGCTTATAAAGGGAATGCAACTTTTTTAAAATTTTAGCCAGAACTTTAGTGCAGTCCTGTTTAGTTGTTGTTGAAAGGAATCGTAGCTAACATTACTCAGCAAACTATGAATCTTACTCCTTTAAAAAAAGTGTTCAGCTGTTTAGTGCTAAGCCTGGATGCTCGAGATCCTGGTGCGTTTTTTGATGGCTGAAGACAAACTTGCTCTATGTATGCTTCAGTTTGTGTGTGTATGGGTCATTATTTCACTAACAGCTCGCAGTAACAGTAGCTGTACAAGTTGCTACCTAATATTAGTTAGCAAACTCGACACCTTAGTCGGCGGTGATGCTATTACGTAAGCTGAGATCCCAGTGAGCAATTTGAGCATAGTTCTGTAGTAAAAGGTCAGACCGGCATCATTATCTCTGTATGTGTGCGTGTTTACGAGTGTGTACGTACCTGATCAGTACACCAGTACCAGGTACCCAGGATGGTTAATCCGAGCGTCATTCCAGGCCAGGGCAGGTCGCCGTGCACTGGATCTCGGAAGAGGTGCATGGCGTCAGCCCGCGGCAGGTGGCACGTCGTGTTCGGGATTATCTTCGATGGCATGGCCTGGAGGTACACACTTTCCAATTTGCCATAACCACCAATCCTGTTGAAAGCTAGCTCGAACAAAAGAACCATACAAAAATACATGAAGTTACACAGCAGTTTCATTGTTCCTGGGGTGCATAAGTATTCACCCCTGCTCAAATTCTTCCTTTTTTTTTTTATAGTGTTGCAACCTGGAACTGAAATTGGCTAAAACATGCATCTAAACAAAATGATTTCTCAATTAAAAATTGTAAAAGTTGCGAATGTGTATGTTCTCACTCCCGTTGTTGTGAACTCCCTAAATTAGTTCTTGTGCAACCGGTTCCCATTAAAAGTCACATAATTAAACTTGGTTGAACTTTGTGAAAACACAGTACAACCTGATCTCAATATAAAGAACCCAGTGTTTGTTAGAGAACCTACCTAAACAAACAACATCATAAAGACCAAGGTTCTGGACAAAGTCCTCAAGAAAGTATTGCAAACTTCGCAAAGAATGGAAATGTAAAACATACAGAACAGCAGAGTCATTACCACGAGAAGGCCGTCCACCAAGTAGAACAGCTAGAAAGAAGCCAAAGGAAATTCTGTTTGGAGGAACCCATACTGGAGACTCAGCAAACATGCAGAACGGTTCTTTAGTCATGTAAGACTGTACATTTTGGCCTTGACACAAAGTTCTTTATTCAGTGGAAACCCAGCAGTTACTCTCAAAACATCATCCCCACTGTGAAGCATGGTGGTGGCAGCATTATGTTTGTGGGGAAACTTGAAAAACTTGAGCGCGGGGACTTGAAAACCCAGGGAACACCTGGAAGAAAACATTTTCCAGTATGAATGAGATTTGAGCAGGTAGTTGGGGTTCAATAACTCAAAGCATACTGATAAATATACAAATATAAACCAGAAAGCCTGAGCCTTGGTCTTCTTTATCCAGTCCACCAGCTCTTGAGCAATTTTCCCAAGGTCAAAACTATTATAATCCAGATGTTCAAAGCTGATTGAGATGAATAAAAAGAGCAGTAATTACAGCTGAAGGTTGGTCTTACACCTAAGTGGGTGAGTTGTTTTGCAATGAATAAAGATGTGTTTTTTGCTTAAGTATTTACATATATTGTAGTGTCAGTGTAGGTCATTGTCAGGCTCATTGGCTCAATGTTAGCCAAACTCCCTTGCACCTCCAGGGTTCGGAGTTTGAATCTCAATTCCAATTTGTGTGCAAACAGTTTGCATGAAGCTGAATCTTGTGAGTTTTCTCAGCATATTCTGGTTTCCTCCCACAGTTGAAAGATGTGTTGATTATTCAGTACATTTCCATGCACAGGTACTGTAAGTGAAGCTATGGTTATAGCTCGATTAGACCATTGAACTGTTCTTGTTCCACTGTACAACCAACTCAGGGGAATTGATTTATTGTCTGATGTATACCCGACTTATATGCCCCCTTTCAGCTTGTTAGTGTTATAATAAATAACACAATAAACAATTGACAAATAAGTTAACCAGCGGCTAAAATCATGTCGAATGGGGAACCCATGGACAAGTTTACAGCGCTGTAGGTGAGCGGTTACATTCAAATGTAACGAGGGTGAAGACCATGAACCCACAGATTTACTAGGAAAACATGACATGAAGGCAGCACCGTGACGAGGGTGACATGATGGTGCAAGAAAGTTGAGATCTTGGAAGATCTGCTCTGTTTCACCCCACACAAGAATGCACTTTACGCAAAAACTAAAAGTTGACTGGCGTCCAAATGCCAGCTATAAATCACAAACAAACAAACCGCACCACACATTGTTCAGCATTTAGATATGATGTTGAATAATAAAAAAAAATATTCACAGTATCAACAATGATACGTTTGTCTTTGTTAAAGACAAATGCGAAAATAATACACTAGTGTACATTCCTCGTGGCTATGCAGATGACACTTCCATATTGTTAGCAGCTTCTACTGCTGTTCTGTATATTTTCAACTTCCAGGTTGAAGTCTATGCCGGGAACCGTGTCTGATTGCGTTATACGCTCAGGAGTAGCACAACACCCAGTCCACTCAGTCAGACTAACCTGAACATGAATTAACACGTTTATTAAAATCCAGTTTAATGTAGGCTATAGCGCAACATCATGTAAACGTACTGAGTGTTCCCAAATTGTGTTTGAGAATGGGTTTGTGATGGGTTGAATGGGTTTGTGATGGGTTGACACCTATTACACCATTCAGGGTGGGTGTACTTAGCCATGTGCCCCAAGCTTTGGGCATCACATGGGCATCTGCTGGCTCATGTACATGGAAGAGGGTGGAAAGTCGTTTACGCTGACGGGTGGTTGTTTTTTAATTCATTTATTTTTTATTTCGGTTGACTGTCTTCACCTGTCTCGGAGAAAGTGTGTGTTAGGGACAAATGCCAAATAAGGAGGGTGTTAGTTCTTGCTAACAAGTGCGTTGTCCCGGGAGCGCTGGCTGGTGGGTGGGCGTTTTCCAGGTCTAAAAGTAATCCCAATTTATTCCATTTCAGCTCATTTTTATTCGAGGTACTGCAACATGTCTGCGCTAAGCACTAAAGCAGACAGAATGTCTCAAGTTGGATCTGTCACACCTGACTCAACTCCTCAAATAGCACTAAGCATCTTAATCACTAGCATTAGGCATGTTTTCTTGGATGTGTAATAAATCTCTGGAAGCAGACAGGGACGGGCAGAATTTCATTTTTTTTTTTTTAAAGTGTAAGATTAATTGTCCTTAAGCATTATGAGACATATTTGTATGGCAAATAACAACAACAAAAAAGCTTTCATAAACTGCAGACTGCTTAAGTGCTCCAGATAATACAGTCTGGGAAGTGAGGAGTTGACTGCGCAAGAAGAATGGGATTTGATGGACGGTTACTTGGCACGGCGTGAGAAGGGGTGTACAGCATGATAAACCAGTGTCATCCTCTCTCCTCTCTAATTATTTTTTTTTTCCTCTGAAACAATCCCGCTTTTTTGTGTCGCCCGTCAGATCAGATGGCAAGCTCTGACGGGATTAATGAGTGTTTGAACACCTGATTGTATAAATGTTTGTGCACACACACACGATCAGTGTTCGTCAAAACGTAATACAAGACGAAGAGAATAAAACATGAGACCATTCATCAATGATAAAAAGGTTTGATTGCCAAATATGATTAGTTTCCTGGAACAGCACATCTTGGAGCACTTTTACTTATGTGATACCACAAGGTGTTTGCCAAAAATGAACAATGATATATAATGAAAAAAAAAAAGTATAAGCAGAGTTATAGTGTGTTTTTTTTTTTCTGTAACAAGACATTTAATCTTTATGGAAGGATTCTCATTACGGAGGAGTTTATGCTTCTTCCTAACCTCAAGAGAGAGAAAAAACGCGAGTCTGGTATGGAAATGGTTGTTTTATAGCTACTACTCTCATCTCTTCCGGACATTCCACAACATTAAATGTAATAAAGTGATCATTTAATACTTTACTTATAATTATTGTCAAATCGCTGTGGTGTAAGAGGAGTAAAACACTTTATATATATATATAAATTCCTACGCAATCGCAAACAATTGAAGCAGGGAAACAACTCCAGATATTAAAATGATTAAATTCCAGACCCGTGAGCGGGTGAGCATTCAAATGTAAAGAGAGGGTGAAGACCATGAACCCACAGATTTACTAGGAAAACATGACATGAAGGCAGCACCGTGACGAGGGTGACATGATGGTGCATGAAAGTTGAGATCTTGGAAGATCACCAAGATCACCTGTTTCACCCCACACAAGAATGCACTTTACAAAAAAACTAAAATTTGACTGGCGTTCAAACGCCAGCTATAAATCACAACCTCTCAAACCACATCACACACTGTTCAGCATTTAGATATGATGTTGAATAAAAAAATTAAAATCACAGTATCAACAATGATACGTTTGTCTTTGTTAAAGACAAATGCGAAAATAATAGGCTAGCACACAATTTAATTTACAAAGCTGTTTGTTGGATTCATTCATTTTATAATAAATATACAAAAAAAGAGTCAGCTATGGTTTTATGGTTACTGACACAGTGTAGACCTGTGAGCAATAAAGTGCAACTTGTATACACTGCTACTGACTTTTTACAGGGGAAAGTAGCTAATGCGCCCTAAAAAGTCACTCGAAGTCAATGGATGATGATGTCAGATCAGCGATCAGTGAATGGTCATGGAAACCAGGGCTATCTGTGATTGGCGGACAGAAGCAAGGGCAATCAATGATTGGTGATCAGGAACAACGGCCATCAGTGATTTGTCGTTAAGAACTTGGGTGATTGGTGATTGATGGTCAAGAAAAATAGTTTTCAATAACAATGGTGACTGGTGATTGGTCGTCAAAAATGATGGTGATCCATGATTGTCAGGAACAAGGGCAATCAGTGAGTTTTTTTTAGGAATAATGGTGATTGGTGATTGACAAGAACAAAAGTGATCAGTGACTGATGTCAATAACCAGGGTGATTGGTGATTGGTTGTCAAGAACAAGCGTAGTCTATTGGAAACAGTGGTAGTTGGTGATTAGTCATTAGGGACTATGGTAATGGCTGACTTGTTATGGGAGCAGCTGTAATCTGGGTTTAACTGGTGATTGGTCATTAGGAACTCTATGGTGGTCTATGGTGATTGGTCGTCCAGTCTACTGGTGACTGGTGATTAGTCATTAAAAACAATAGTGATCAGTGATTGGTCATTAGTGAGTGCAGTAATCAGGTGCCCTGGTGATCGGTGGTTGGTCATCAGGAGCAATAGTAATGTGCGGTTATCTGGGAAAATGGTTGTTACATTGGTCACTCATTTTGTCCCCCACTAACCCTAGCAAGTCGTCAGCAACAACCCTTCATGAGTCCCAAATGTCTGGAACAAACAAACTATCAACTATCTCACAGAAGAAAAAAATCTTTTCGGTAAATGCTGACAGGCAAAGACACGCTTGGAATTTAAACCACATAAAAGGAAGTGTTGCCACTAAACCCCAGGGGCACTGCACGTCGCTGAGATCAGAGTCAGGATTTCCTGTGACCTTGACTGACCTATATCATTTTTTGTTTCATGAAAAAAGGAGGCAAAAAAAATTAGACGTCTACTGTGTTTGTTGCGCTTTTCGTCGTCGGGCAGTAAAGAGAGACGAGCCACATGTTTCCCGAAGCGTTTTGCTGAAGACAAATGAGAATAACAGTTTTGCTTAATGGTGCAAGTGAAAGCTTAATAGAGCTGGTCTTAAGTGCTTCCCTGAGCCGGGTGTGGTGCGGAGAACAGAAAGCAAAACAAGTCTTCGTCTCTTTTCAAAACCTAACAAAGGAATAAAAAAAGTTATCTATCTGCAACAAAGCATATCTAGCAGGTCGAGTGCAGGGATTGTTTTCCCTGTTGCTTTTTTAAGAACATTTCTAGTGGACGCAACGCCAAGCAACTTATCAAGACTGAGTGGAAAAACATTCTTAAACCACTTGACTTCAGGAAACGATAAGCCTGGGAATAGTTCCGAGCTGAACACTTTCGGCTTTTTTAAAACTCTTACGTTCTTAAAAATGTGTATTTAAGGGAAGTTATTTCTCACATATGGTGAGTTCACCCCAGAAGGAATGTTCAGCTCCACACACACACACACACACACACACAGATGTACTGCAGACACAGACATGTGATCACACCATCACATGATCTTTTTTTCTTCTGCTTTTTAAAGCCTTGAGACTACTGAAGGTGTGACGAGTACAGAATAAAACAGTAAACAACGACAAGGTACCGGTACTTCCTGAACCGATTTATTCCTGTTCTACAGTACAATTAAAGAATGACACGTCATGCATTCATCTGTTTATACTGTAGTTACATTGGCTTTATGGAACGTCAGTGAAATTAAAGTTTCAGATATAGTTTGTTATAGCGGTTATAAAAAAGCCGTCCCTTCATCAACTACTGTAAAAGCTGCTGTTATAGAAAACCACAAACCCACAGCACTATGCTGTAAATATACTAATAAGGGGGGCGTTCAAGTCAAAGAGAGACGTTTGTGCAGAATAACAGAACACATTTCTTAAAGTAAAAACCTCCTTTATTTCTCTATATAATAATCTCCTGATACACTAATGCACTTATCCCAGTTTCACTAGAGCTTGGACACCATCAAGGTAGAAAGTTTTCTTAGTACGGCAAAGCCATGAACGGACTGCCTGTCTGATTCAGGTCTAACACATCAGCCTCCCGGGAACTTCTTAAATGATCCAAACATGTAGAAATGACTGGGACTGCAGTGGGCTCCGAGCTACCTCGGCTGGAATCAGGGATGTACAGCCTTCTTTAACATTAGAGACTAATCTTAGAATTCTCTCAGAGAGCTTTTATCTTAGCCAAAAAATCCTAGCTTGGAGTCCTAGACTAAAAGTGATTTAGAAAACATTTTAGAGGAACTCTGAGTAAGGAAAGTACAAAATCCTTCATCTTAGTGATGGGTGTGGTTGACCCTGTTGCTAGGGATGATGCAACAATTCAAGGACTGTGATTGGTTGATAAAAATAACCTCTGACCTCTATAAAGCCATCGTCTCCCCCATGGTGTAGTATCCAGCCAAGTCAGTACATACAGTAACTTCATGGGTTGAGAAGCTCACTGACTATTTATGCACAGACACTTATTATGATTACAATGAGTGATCATGTAAATGAGTGTTTGGAAACTTCCCTTTTAATAATCATTTAAGCCTGTGGTGTCAACCTGTGTGTTTATAATGTGGCCAAGCATTTGAGGATATGTAAACTTTTGATCAGGGTTGTTTGGTGATTTCAGTTATCATTAGGATTTTTTTTTTTTAAAGGAGTCAAAATATTATGTGATAATTAATGATGTCATGTGACCACTTTCTTAAAATAAGAAAAAAACCTTTTGCGTTATTAGTCATATTTTCCAAATAAATAGCAATATTTAACTATTTATTTCAGGGTATGCGATCTTTTGAGCACAACTGTATAAGATTCAGGCAGTATTAGAGGAAACGCCACTCTGAAACACTATGGTAATATGTTTAAATAAAAAATTTATGCAATGTCTTTAAAAAAGTTTCCACTGTATGCCATGAGAAGTAGCAATCTCTAATAAACCTTACCGGCGTACACTGTTACAGTTATGGCTAACACAGTTCTAAAGACATTTAAAAGAAGAAAAAACATCTTAAATAATGATCAGGATAGAAAACAACTTTTGCAGGATTGTTTAACATTATATTCAACAGAAATCCAGCATATGGTGCCAGAGAATGTCCGACTAGTTAGCTAGCTAGCTCATGTGTGTCCATACAAAGCTAAATTATAGCCACATATTCATAGCTATCTAGCAAAGATTCGTATTACGTCATCCTTTACCTTTAATCAGCGTTTCAAAGTTTTATACAGAACTTTCACACTATAAAACATTAAATAATAAGATTTGAATAGCTAATTGTAGCTCACTCAGCTAGCTAATGGCTCAGACGTAGCTCATTCAGCTAGCTAATGTCTGAGATGTAGCTCAGTCAACTGGCTAATGTCTGAGATGTAGCTCATTCAGAAAGCTAATGGCCTAGACGTAGCTCAGTCAGCTAGCTAATGGCTTAAATGTAGCTCAGTCAGCTAGCTAATGGTTTAGATGTTGCTCAGTCAGCTAGCTAATAGCTTAAATGTAGCTCAGTCAACTGGCTAATGTCTGAGATGTAGCTCAGTCAGAAAGCTAATGGCTTAGACGTAGCTCAGTCAGCTAGCTAATGGCTTAAATGTAGCTCAGTCAGCTAGCTAATGGTTTAGATGTAGCTCAGTCAGCTAGCTAATAGCTTAAATGTAGCTCAGTCAGCTAGCTAATGGTTTAGATGTAGCTCAGTCAGCTAGCTAATGGCTTAAATGTAGCTCAGTCAGCTAGCTAATGGCTTAGACGTAGCTCAGTCAGCTAGCTAATGGTTTAGATATACAGTAGCTCAGTCAGATAGCTAATGGTTTAGATGTAGCTCAGTCAGCTAGCTAATGGCTTAAATGTAGCTCAGTCAGCTAGCTAATGGCTTAAATGTAGCTCAGTCAGCTAGCTAATGGTTTAGATATTGCTCAGTCAGCTAGCTAATGGTTTAGATGTAGCTCAGTCAGCTAGCTAATAGCTTAAATGTAGCTCAGTCAGATGGCTAATGTCTCAGACGTAGCTCAGTCAGATAGCTAATGGTTTAGACTTTGCTCAGTCAGCTAGCTAATGGCTAAAATGTTGCTCAGTCTGCTAGATAATGGTTTAGACGTAGCTCAGTCAGCTAGCTAGTAGCTTAAATGTAGCTCAGTCAGATGGCTAATGTCTCAGACGTAGCTCAGTCAGCTAGCTAATGGCTTAAATGTAGCTTAGTTTGCTAATGCTCAGTCGTAGCTTGCTAATACGACTGGTGGCTACCCCTGGTGGTAGTAATGTAAAATAACTGACCTGTTATAGTGAGGACGACTGCGCCAATGATCATGATGAAGGTCTGGAGTGTATCGGTGTAGATCACAGCAGCTAAACCACCTTATAAAAGAAATTGGGAAGAAACTGTCAAGTAGAACTGCACTGTGTATTTTTATTTTTCTGATATTACATATAACATCTGTGATTATAACTCCTTTCTGATGTGTGTGTATGTGTGTGTGTGTGTGCTGGTTGTAAAATTGTGCTGGATGATTGGGAGTTTCCAGACGTTACATATATGTGAATGTGATACGGATTAAAGCTTAATCCGACGGCGGTTAAAAGAAAACTGTCACAGCCTTTAACTTGCCCTGCATTCCTGTACTATTGTTAACACATAACCTTATTGACTCTGTACTCGGAAGCACGTATTAACTGTGCATTAATCAGCCAGATCACAAGCGGAGGAGTGTGTATGAGGGGGAGAGAGAGCGGGAGAGAGAGTGTGTTATCCATTTCCCCTGAGTCATACTACTGTATATCAGCAGGTGATTTATCTAGCTAATAAGACGGATTACTAAATAATCTACTGGAGTTGGCCACCTAGTGGAGAACAGAAGAATATTAATCAATGATACTTCAGTTTTAATGTTCATTCAGTTGGAGTAGTCGTATTGTATGTAAGAGCTGACGTGTGTATCGAAAGTACTGTATCTATAGCAAAACCTTGTGTTCATGTGTGAGAAGAAAGAAACTAAAAAAACATTTTGGGAGTATTTTGGAGTAGACATTGATAAATGAAAAGTGATGTTCCACTTGTAGCCCTAAATTGAAATTTTTAAAAACTACTTATTTTATGATTAAAATAATAAAAAAAAATTATATTATACATTAGATTCTGACTTTAAGTCAATAAAATCAACTGGAATAAAACAAATGGCCAATTTTGAGACCATAATAATGAGCTAAAGATATACAGTTCCTTGCAAAAGTATTCATTCCCCTTGAACTTTTCCACATTTACTGTAAATGTATTGTGTGATAGACCAACACAAAGTGACACATAATTGTGAAGTGGAAGGAAAAAGATTTTATTATTATTATTTTTTTATTATTTTCTTTTTTTACAAATAAATATCTGAAAAGTGTGGTGTGCATTTGTTTTCAGCCCCTCGGAGGCAATACTTTGTACATCCACCTTTTACTGCAATTACAGCTGCAAGTCTTTTGGGGTTTGTCTTTACCAGCTTTGCACATCTAGAGAGTGAAATTTACATCTAGAGAGTGAAATCATGTCCCCACAACATGATGCTGCCACCACCATGTTTCATGATGGGGATGGTTTTTCAGGGTGGTGTGCATATGATTTTGCATTTAGGCCAAAAAGTAAAATTTGTGTCTCATCTGACCTGTCACCCCCACATGGCTCGTCACAAACTGCAAACAGAACTTCTTATGGCTTCCTTTTAACAATGGCTTTCCTCTTGCCACTCTTCCACAAAGGCCAGATTTGTTGAGCGCACGACTAATAGTTGTCCTGTGGACAGATTCTCCCACCTGAGCTGTGGATCTCTGCAGCTCCTCTAGAGTTACCATGGGCCTTAATGCTTAAAACTTTATCCCTGACCTGCCTGGTGTGTTCCTTGGGTTTCATGATGCTGTGTTCATTAATATTCTCTAACAAACCTCTGAGGGCTTCACAGAACAGCTGTATTTATACTGAGATTAAATTACACACAGATGGACTCAAATGGATTTACTAATTAGAAGACTTCATGGTGGTCGGTTCCACTGGATTTTAGTTAGGGGTATCAGAGTAAAGGGGGGCTGAATACAAATGCACGCTACACTTTTCAAGTAGTTATTTGTAAAAAATTATTATTATTATTTTTTTTTTTACATTTTCATTTTCCTTACGCTTCCCAATTTCTGTGTGTGCCACTTCGTGTTGGTCTATAACATAAAATCCCAATAAAATACGTTTACGTTTGTTGGTGTAACGTGACAAAATGTGGGAAAGTTTTGCGAGGCACTGTAGCTCCATCTGTAAAAATAAACCTTAAATGCTTTCTATCATTGTTAGACACCCTCTTTATTGTTTCTATAACTTTCTCATTGTTTTGGTGTTTAATTATTTTCTTATTTACTGCCACTCCTGATTCGTCATTTGCCTGGCATGCGAACACAACCTGGAACACGCGAATGGCACTAACTGCGTCTTTCTTTTCAGACTGAATAGCCCGGTGCTAAACAATGTCTGTACTCTTTACAATCTGGTGGTAAAATGTAGTAGGTAAGAAAAACAACTGTACGTAAGTGTAGTAAGGGAAGAAAGAAATCAGGTAAATAATGTTAATGTTAATTACTTGTTTTAGAAGAACTTTGATACATAAATGTGAATGAAAGGAATTAAATGTCATTAAGTAAAAAGATGAGGGTAGTTCAGTAAAGGTACGCATGTACAGTAATCAGTACAGAAGCTAATGAGCTAATTAACTTCATTTATGTAATAAGTTAATAAGTAACTTAAAGTAAATACTGTACATTATTAAAGTAAATTAATTGATTAAGTAAGGCGCAAAATCTCAATTTATAAGTAAATATGTAAAGTAAGAATGAAATATGTGTGTAATTTAGAAGGTAAAGTAAAATGTATCAGTAAGTAAGTATAAAATTATTTAAGTAAGTAAAAATAAGCAGATTAGAATTGAGTTAAAGTTTTTAGGTGTGTACATAGAGAAAGTAAAGTTCATTTTCAGATGGCAGATACAGGAAACATGCGCCATTAACATGCAAATATGCAAACAAATCTAAAACAGTAGACAAGAGAAAAGGAAACAGGAAACAGGAAATGTCCAGGCAGTGAGGAAACAGCAGTAATTAGACAGTTCAAAGGCAAAACAGTGAAAACTCAAACAACAGCCATGAAATACCAGTGATAAGGCTGGGGACAGACTGGTGGGACAGACTGGTGTGGTTTGAAAGTGGTGACTGTGATTGTCGAGGTGTGTGTAATCAGGAAGCAGATGAGTTTGAATGTGACAGTCACTGTAGTTGTAGTCTGTCGGGGCCGTGTTTGTGGGTCGCAGTGTATTCTGGGTAGTGTATTCTTGGAGGCTGTTTCTGGTGTTGATGTGACACGAGTAACAGAGAAGAAGTGAAATTTTATAAGGGGGGGGGGGGGGGGTGATGTAAATAAAAGTTAAATACAT
>JAQMYL010000010.1:21044470-21057123 GCA_030014365.1 Clarias pachynema | reverse complement strand
GCCTCCTGGGATAGGCTCCAGGTCCCCCGCGACCCTGAATAGAGGATAAAGCGGTATAGAAGATGAATGAATGAATGGATTTTGATGGAGAAACTTGACTGTCTTTTGTATTTAAGTCAGAACTAAAACATGACAAGTGTTGTGTAATCAAAAAAGCACACCCCTTCACAGTCTATACCACTTTATCCTGTATATAGTATCTGATCTGCAAGCTTTTGGATTGTGGAGGAAACCCACCAAGCACGTGGAGAAAATGCAAACTCCACACACACCCACGTGGCAGGAATCGAACCCGAACCCTGAAGGTGCAAGGCGACAGTGCTAACACTAAGCCATCATGCCACCTCAAGTCAAGTCAAGTGAAGTAAGCATTTATTGTCACTTCAACCATATACAGTTCAGGACAGGATGAAACGAAACAACGTTCCTCCAGGACCGAGGTGCAACACCCAACATCAATTAACAGCATAAATTAACAACACAAATTAACAAAAAGAAACTTAATTAGCTGACTATAATTAACATTATAAATTAACAGAAACTATCTAAGTCCTATACAGAAAAAGACGACATAAAGTGTATGTGCAAATGTGCAAACAAGAGCGACAACATAATATGTTTAAAAAAGAATACGGCAAAATAATACGTTATTTTGTTTTATTTTGTTTTTATGTATTTACATGTGTTTATGTACGTGTTTATGTATTTTCAAGACATATAATTTTGGTCATTTAAACTTTATTCCTATGACCTGAGATATTAGCAATTTCTTTATAATATTAAACCTAAGTGTTACAGCGCCCTCTAGTGCCTGAGAGGTTGAACAATAAAATAATAATAAAAACCCTCTGAATCATAAAACGTACGTAATTTTCTAAACTTAAAAGTAGTGTAGGTTTTGTAAGCTCTGTAAAGTCTTAAAACATTATTATGATGTTCATTTTATTTGCTTGTTAAATAAATGCGTTTACACGTGTGTAGTTTAACGGTGAGGCAAATGTTTTTCCTCAGAAAAAGGAAAATGAAAGTTCACGACACAAATACAAAACGTACACTCGTCATAATAGAAGTGAAATTCAAAGTGTTTTTTTTAATTTTTTTCAACAACATCCTTTTTTTTTTTCTTCTTTCTTCGACATCCTCCCTGTGGTTATCTGTTTAAAACCGTCAGCTTTCTGTCGGGCTGTGTTTCAAATTATCGGGTTAGAGCACTACATAGGGCGCGTGCACACTGATCTCCCCCGCGCTACGCAGGGCGCTTAGATGCGACGCGGACCCCGGATTGAGACCCCGCCCCCTGACTTCCGGCTCCTGAGTCGATTCCGTCAGTGTTTGTTTCAGAGTGATGCTCAGCGCGCGCGTCGGCTCGGAAGAAAGAAATGAATGTTTCCGGAGACGACTGATCAAAGTCTTCCTCTATTTTATTTATTTATTTATCCATTCATTTGCACATTATAGAGTCCATACATTCATATTTATATATAGATTTATTTTTGGAGGAGGGATCATCGTGCAACACATTGTTTAAATGAATCTTGTAAGGTAAGAGGCTGATTAATGCGAGTCGCACCCTCATCATTTCCATTTCAACATCTGGGCATGTTTTATTTATGTTCATTTTATTTTAATTTCCTAATTTTTTATATACATTTGCGACAGGTTTGTAAACAAAGCGTCTGTTTTTATTCCAAATGTTCAGATGCATGACGCACGTGCGTTATTATTTAATTAAAGGATTAATTAGTAATCGGGATATCCATCAATCCAGATGTGCAGTCTCGTGCATTGCTATCTGGATTACATAACTCCTGCAAAGGTTGACTCGTCTGGAGTTGCTTTATTGATGCATGTTTAAGTCAGTTTGACTGTAAAATTTTATGTAATCATATCATGATTTATTCCTGCAGCTGTGCACATCTGGATTTCTTCATCCAGACATATAAGAAATAACTTTATATCTGTATATTATGATCTGTACGGCTGTAGATCTACATCCCCTACATCTGGTTAGAATTATCTGATCAATTTATTCAAACACAGTATGTATTCTTATTCTGGATTTTACACATCTGCATTTCCTTATTATAAATGTTTGATCTGTTTTGCTGGACACATCTGGATTGGTTTATGCACAAATATCTAGATTACTTGAGGCATCTAAAGTATATATGGATCTCTCTTGTCTTACACATCTGTATTCCTTTATCCCTATATCTTGATCTATTTAACTGGACACATCTGGAGTGCATTCTCCAGATATATACAGTATTGAAAAGAATAATGTATATACTGTATTGTGGTCTGTATGCCTGTAGATCTAGATCTCTGCTTCCACACCTACATCTGGTTGGCATTATCTGATCGATTTATTCACAATATATATCATATATATTGGATCTTATTTCATAAACATGTGCATTTCTTCATTATAAAAGTTTGATCTGTTTTGTTGTGCACATCTGGACTGGTTTATCCAAACATACCTAGATTGCTCTTTAGTCTTACACATTTCTATCCCTTTATCCCTATATCTTAATCTGTTTAACTGTGCACATCTGGAGTTATTCATCCAGACATATATTGAAATAAATGAATATCTGCATATTATGATCTGTACGGCTGTAGATCTAGATCACCTACATCTGTTTGGCTTTATCTGATTGATTTATTCACATATGTACTGGGTCTTATTCTGGATTTTACACATCTGCATTTCCTTATTATAAATGTTTGATCTGTTTTGCTGTACACCTCCGGACTGGTTTATCCACTCGTACCTAGATTGCTTGACACATCTAGATTAAGTCCCGTTTTCCACATATATCCAGATCTCTTCTGTCTTACACATCTGTTTTCCTTTATTCCTATATCTAGATCTGTTTAACTGGATGAAAGTTTGATCTGGATGAAATCATAGACTTATATCTGAACCTCTTTTCTTTATATTCATCTGGATTACTTTTGGATCTCTTGATGCATGCACATCTGGATTAGTTTATTAACATCTGAAAATATGAATCACTTTATTCTTACACATCTGGAATGTTTGTTTATCCACATATATAAACTTATTTTATTATTATATATGTGGATCTTATTATTTTTGTAACCTCTGGACCATTTGATCTCTCTCTCCCTCTCTCTCTCTCTCTCTCTCTCTCTCTCTCCATCTTTATCTTTGCCCATCTGGATTGCTTTAGCCACATATATGACTGTCTTACTGTACAGGTCTACACATCTACATTGCACATCTGGTCTAATTATCTTGCCATTATTATTATTATTATTATTATTATTGAGGGACACATCTGGATTACTTTATCTACATATTTCTGGGTCTATTTACCCTCATGTGTGAATTGCATTTTTAAAAACAAGAGCGTTCACTTTATATATGCACATCTGGATGACAGCAGTTTATGAACTGCACAATCTCTTTAATTAGACACACCTTGATTTATATTTTTAAAGAAATCCCACGTTATTTTACCTGTGCACATCTGGTTTACTTTAGCCACAAGTATAAAACATCATGTTCTCTATTATAACCATGTCTTTTCATCCGTAACACATCTGGATTGATTCGCTAGTACACACACTGGGCTTTTTATCCACACCTTTATACACTGCAGCTGGATTATTCAGACAGTCCTACACATCTGGACTCACTTTCTCCAGAGCCTAGGCATCTGGATTGTGTTGTCTCTACAAATCCAAGCTGACTATTCATTTGTCCGTGTGGATTGAATATTTTACCCCATGGTGTAATGCGAGGCCAGTTTACTGTAACAGCACCTTGAGACTGTATTCGCCAGGCCGTTTATTTAGGTTGCTGTATTGGGTCACTATGAATAGAAATTAGAGCGTGTGTAGGATGTGAGAGCTGCTAGGAGTCCGAGTTGACTGGGATGTGGGAGTTGTTTACGGCACTTTTGTTCTTATCGTCCTTATGAGACGTCTTATTATACTTGTTCTGATTCCTGAGTGTGTGTTTGTGTGCATGCGTATACCTGTGTGTGTGCGCATGAAAACCACTTAAATAAAAGGTAAGTCAGTTAGAGCCTCTCAAATGACAGAAGCCAAGAGACAAAATGGAGCCAAAGCGGCGTACGAGGAGAGTAACGTGATGCCGCTGTCAGTATCTGCATCAGTCTAGTGCTCCGTATACGTCAGGTGAGTTGACCTAGAAATGGGTGTGGTCTAAATGAACGTTTTCTTTTAGTCACTCAGTTAGTTCCTGTTATGACTGATAACACTGTGCAAAAGTCTCCACATCATTTTTTCTATTTTTTTTTCTCCCGAAGACTTTCTTGTATTTTTAAAGGAATAGTTGCTGAAGGACGTCTCAGTTTCCGTCCAGTCTCTGAACCTGTACATGTTTTTTGCTCAGTGACCTATGAATCATTCTAGCATTATAAAAAAACAACAACAAAAAAAACCCATCTAACTTACGTCCTGACCCAGTGAGAAACAGGTGCAGATGATGACAGATGATCTGGCGGTGATTATTATACTGCTGATGCTGAACACTGAGTGGGTGGAACAGACGAGAGGGGAAATGAGGTCGCTGCTCAGGCTGTTACATAAACAACACATTTTTTAAAATTCTATCTTCAGGCACTTTGCAGCTCATATAATTTTTTCATATTATTCATATTATTTGCAGTTCATTATATTACAGAAAAAAAGCACTAAGAAACACCCCAACGTCTAAAAACTTCAATTTAGAGATGTAGGTTTTATTTCCTGTTTCTCCTTCTACAGTATAAATGTTCAAGATCTCTGGCGTGTCGCCAGTTTCACACCGCATACCACAGTGATGATGTGGTCCGGCTGTCGTGCACTCTCACCCTGTATGAGTTCACACTGCAGCGAGCGGTACCTGCAATCTGCCTTCATTGTTTAAAAAAAGAACAAGGAAAAAGGGAAGGAAGATTTGCACAATACACAATACACACGATACATCACCGAAAAGGATCATGGGAAACAGTTCACGTCCAGTGTTTCAACAAACTCTGCGTTGCTGCCCGAGTGTCTGCAAGTCCCATGTTTCCATGGCAACCCTGACATCATGTCCACATAAAAAGGAAAAAGAAAAAAAAAAGCAGAAATCCTCAGTCATCCTTCACCATGGTTACCAGCTGTTGCCTAGCAACTGTCAGGCCTGGCACTGAGCAGCAGCCTCAGCGTAACTCGACTGGTGATCGGTCACGTGACCGGCCGGTTCAGCGATCACATGCCGTGCACGCACACACACACACACACAATGTTGTACAGAGAAAGATTTTTGCAGTTTATTAGAAAAAACTTTCATTTCATCTTTAAACTGACTTCATGCATCACCGGTGATGTTAATTCTTCGTTGTGATTTGACAGATCTGGCTAAAAAGGTGACATTTACTGCATATGGTGAAGTTTTTATAGAAATAGTCATTTATAGACAGAGTGTCTAGTGTGGCAGCACGGTGGCGTAGTGGTTTGGACTTTCACCTTGCACCTCCAGGGTCTGGGTTCGATTCCCACCTCAGGTCTGTGTCGAGTTTGCATGTTTTCCCTGTGTTCTTGGTGGGTTTCCTCCGGGTACTCCGGTTTCTTCCCAAAGACAGATTA
Organism: Clarias pachynema; assembly: GCA_030014365.1. Lineage (NCBI taxonomy): Eukaryota > Metazoa > Chordata > Actinopteri > Siluriformes > Clariidae > Clarias > Clarias pachynema. The sequence continues at coordinate 21,051,513 of JAQMYL010000010.1, read as the reverse complement.
GGCAAATTGGTGTTCCCAAATTGCCAATATTGTGTGTGTTCCTTACAATAAGTTGGCACACTTTCCTGGGTGTACCCCGCCTCGTACCCTTAGTCTCCTGGGATAGGCTCCAGGACCCTCTCGCAACCCTGAATACATGATAAAGCGGTATAGACAATGATAAGTGAGTCTCCAGAGTGGTTTATACATTTTTGGTGTTTTTTTTTCGCTCTCTCTTAAAAAAACAAATCTTCAAGATACAGTAGAGAATAAAATGACGCGGGTGAGGAAATGACTCTTTACAGTTGCTGTAATGTAAAGCTGCACAATGAATCACATTTCAATCCTGATCGAGATTTACCGCAATTAATCATCTTTCCACATTTAAATGCGAAGCAAGATTACGACACAAGAGTAATGCCAAAATCAGTGAGTACGCAGGAGATACAGCTGTGAGGTCTTAGAGCTGTGCGCACAAATCAAACAGCTGTATGTTTACACAACAGTCCATTAAAATATTTTTGTCCCTAAAATCAGTGAATAATCCTGATCTGAATACTGATCGAAATAATCAGCGTACAATAAGCGAGAACTCATTTTGCTTGTCGAATATTTTCCACACTCCAGAGGTTTGTTCCAGAGGTCTGCTGTAGGTGTTGGATGGCACTTTTGACTGATCTTTTTCTTTCTTTCTAGATTTATGAACAGCCGGGCACCAGCGAATAAGAGGTATCAGCCGACGGAATATGAGCACGCAGCTAACTGTGCTACACACGCGGTGAGCCACCAGCATGCGCTCGAATCTGTTAAACTGCTCTGGTCCAGACTACAGATGAGTTTAGGTTATTTTTATTTTCCACTTAGAATTGGAATAAAAAAGGTATCGTGTGAACACCGCAGTCGGAACAGTCTGACCCAATCTACAGGGCCTTGCAAAAGTTTTCACACCCCTTGAACTTTTACACATTTTGAAAAGTGGCAAGAGGAAAACAGGTGGGAGAAGGTGCTCTGGTCAGATGAGACCAAAATTTAACTTTTTGAAAAACCCAACACTGCACATCACCCTGAACACACCATCCTCGCTGTGAAACATGGTGGTGGCAGCATGACGTTGTGGGGGTGCTTTTCCTCAGCAGGGACAGGGAAGCTGGTCAGAGTTGATGGGAAGCCAGATAGAGGATTGAAGACTTGAGACTGCTGCAAAGATTTACCTTCCTGCAGGAAAATTATACCCAGGTGTATTTTTATTTGTGTTTTATTTTATTATAATTTTCCTTCCACTTTACAATTCCTTGCCACTTTGTGTTGGTCTATCACATAAAATCCCATAGAATACTTTTGCAAGGTCGCTGTATCCCGAAAATCCAACATCAGAGTTGGAGAGAATTACTTTGTGTTCTTCTGTTATATTTGTAGCAGTTTAACAACTCTCAAAGACTTTTATTCTGAAAAATAAATAAATAAATAAACTTTTAGTCCAAAATAAAGACTATTATACAGAAACTACCTTAGAATAATTTTATATGTAATATTTAGGTTATGGGTGTCAAAGATTTTTGCTAAAGCAGAAAAGAAGAACACATCAACAATTTTGATGAATGAATTTGTTTAAATGTACATAAAAGCAGATTTTAAATAAATAAATTATCAACTGGCTACAGTAAATCAGTTGTTATGGAAAGAGACGCGGTTACAGAACTTGTTGCTGGCTAATCAAGAGTTATAAATTGTTATTTATGACTTTTTTTTTCTATTTTAATTTAGGACAGTTATTTTCTTTTCTAAAAATTTTCTTTCATTTTTTTGTAAATTTTCTTTCATTTTTGTGAAGCTGCTTTGAGACAATGAACATTGTTAAAAGTGCTACATAAATAAATTGAATTGAATTGAATAGGACAGTATGGCTAAATGTCCGACCCCTGATCTAATATCTAATTTAATATCTGTATTTGTTTTCCGTAGCTCTGGATTATCCCCAGTATTGTGGGCGGACTTTTGCTCTACTTCCACTCTGATGATCACTGGGAGGAGATTTCGGCGTGGCTCTATGGCGCCGGCTTGTCCAGCCTTTTCATCATCTCCACCGCCTTCCACACCATCACATGGAAGAAGAGTCATATGCGGTACACACACACACACACACACCGTCTAAACTAGTCAAGAGCATTAAATATGGGTTAGCTTAATATAAACTTAAAGATAAACTATAATAATAATAATAATAATAATAATAATAATTTCCTGCACTGTGATCCATGTAAAGGTCAACGATTCCTCATAACGAAAATCAGCATTAAAATTTTGCAGATTTAAACTTTATTAACAAAGTTTGTTTTATCTGACATACACCGTTTTAGCAATTTGAGCTCCTCTAGCTCTTCTATTGGATCAGATTGGACCAGACTACACAGACCGGTCTTCACTCCCCGTGTGCATCAGTGACCCCCCGGGCGCCCGTGACCCTGTCGCCAGTTCACCGGTTTTCCTTCCATGGATCATTTTTAGTTTGTCCTGACCACTGCGGACCAGAAACGGTTCTGGAGCTGCTCTGTCCCAGTCGTCTGTAACAATTTGGCCCTCGTTACAGTAACTACAGTTAGAATATCTTGTATTCTACTGTAGCATTTTGTCCCTGAAGTTGATGTGTTGGAAACATAAAGAATGGACAGACCCAAGAATTTGAGTGACTTTGATAAGAGCTAAATTGTGACGGCTAGACGACTGGGTCAGGGCAACTCCAAAGCTGCGGCTCTTGTGAGATGTTCGAGGGCCGCAGTGGTCAGGACGTACAGTAGCACAAGTGGTGCAAGGAATTAAAACCGGGTGAACCAGCGACAGGGTGATGGGCGGCCAAGGGTTACTGATGCACATGAGGAGTGAAGGCTGACCCGTGTAGTCGGATCCACTGGGAGAGCTACTGTAGATCAGATTGATGAAAAGGTTAACGCTGGTTGTGATAGAAACGTGTCAGAACACACAGAGCATCGATGGTATGGTTGCAGAATGGAGACCTACTCGATATTAACTGGGTGGTTATGAAGACTGTAAATACGCATAACTCACATAGCTATTAATCCGGACACCACAAGGGGGCACACTTGCAATTTACAAAAACCCTGCACTTTTTTTGTCCTTCCAGTTCTGTCGAGCAGTGTTTCCACATGTGTGACAGGATGGTGATTTACTTCTTCATTGCTGCATCTTACACACCCTGGTGAGAGCTTTTTATACACACTCCACTCAATCGCTATTATTATTATTATTATTTTTCAGTTCATTAAAGAAATTTTCCTGATCGATAAATCAGAAGGTTTTTATCTCTGGAGTGACTTTTTCTGGTGTGTGTGTGTGTGTGTGTGTGTGTGTCAGGTTAACTTTAAGGGAACTTGGTCCGTGGGCCGCTCACATGCGCTGGGTTGTCTGGGTGATGGCCTCTGGAGGAACGGCATACGTCTTCTTCTTTCATGAGAGGTGTGTGTGTGTGTGTGTGTGTGTGTGTGTGAGAGAGAGAGAGAAAGAAATTGTTCCTGTTTAATCATTATGCAGAAGCCGTGCTGTGGAACTTCACTCTTTGTTTTGTGTTAACAGCGGGCGTTTAAAGTTCTTAAAACACTCAGAAAATCCAGCCTGTGGTTCCTGTAAGAGAGATTCGTAATAAAAATTAAGATCCAGCCTGCAGAATTATTACGGGGTAAAAAAAATAAAAAATAAAAATCAGAAGTATGCATTACAGAAACGGAAGTCTAAGTTAATCTTACATAACTGCTCGAGCACTTTAAGACATTTAGACATTTAATAGGAGGAATAAAATCAGATTAATGTTGATTCATTTATTATTATACCTGCTACTGCTCTCGCTTCTATATTAAGAGGATGTTCACATTGACGTGTACGACGCAGGATCCACACATAAAACATGAAATGTGTACTCCATAATACGTCCACGTTTCTTTATAACGAGATGCTTATTTAAGATTTATAGAAGGAGTCTCCAGTGCAAAGTCTGAGCTCCTCTGGTCTAAGGGTGCGAGAAAGCTTTACAGGGAATGCTCGTGCACATCTTTACCCCTGTATGTGCCGTATGTATGGAGTAATTCTATAAACGATCATGTATCACGAGTATACGTTACAGAAACTGATGCTTAAATAGAGTTTGAAAGCTTTCAGTCAACTTCCTGTACGATCTCTTCCTGGACAGGTATAAAGTGGTGGAGTTGGTGTGCTACACGGCGATGGGTGTGTTTCCAGCCATGGTGGTTCTGTCTATGGTAAGAAAGTATCTGGTCACATGACTGGAAAATATCCAGTTTCCTTGAAGGAATATGAACTTTTGCATTCTCTCTCTCTCTCTCTCTCTGTCTCTCTGTCTGTCTCTCTCTCTGTCTCTCTGTCCCTCTCAGGCGGACAGGTCGGGTGTGTGCGAGCTGTTGGTTGGTGGCGGGTGTTACGTGTTGGGGATGGTGTTCTTTAAAAGTGATGGAGTGGTGCCCTTTGCGCACGCCATATGGCACCTGTTTGTTGCCATGGGGGCGGGAATCCATTACTACGCCATCTGGAAGTACTTGTACACACCTGGCAATCAACAGACCAGCACCGCCCGGTGACACACACACACTAATAGACACACACACACTATCACTTCCGCTCTCTCTCTCTCAGTTTAGTATATAAAAGTTTAAAAACTGAACAAATTTGATTGAGGAAAGGAAAAGATATTTTATTCCAAATTGGTTTACACGGTGCTGGTGGGAAGCACAGCTACACTCGTTGTTCTAATTGATTAATCAGGGACTAATCAGTGGCGGCTATTTACAGATCAGCCATTTGACAGATCTTCATAACGTCCTCATGAACACCTCCATAACGATGACCTCTTTAGTTTGATGTTTTTAACAAATGTAATTCCATGGAGTTATTACTGCACCTAGTGGTCAAAAATGGGAACTGCAACAAGTGTTAATAGAGGTCCATGGAGGCAGGAATCACGCTGCCCCATGCTCGAGCAGGAGCAGCGAACAAGACAGTTAATAACAGGGTTGCCAAGGTGTTTTTGTATTGTACAACAAATGAATTTAATTCATTTCTGCAGACAAAGCAGGAATATGAAATTGATCATTTTATTATGTTAGAAACGTATAGTGACATTTTTTCCCAACACAAAAACTGAGAAAATGTGTCTCAATGCTTGCTTATTTATTTATTTGTTTATTTATTTATTTATTTATAGTTCTTTTCTCTGGAAATTCTGCTAAAACCTGGCAACCCTGGTTACAAATATTTTGTACGCCTCTCACTGATGACTTGAATGAAGACAGACCTGCTATATCGAACACAATTAAACTGAAGAACATCTACAACCGTTCAAAACAAGCTGCTAGATTGTACCTACCAGATGTGCTCGACTCTCACCTGCCTGTTAAAGGGTTAAAAGATGTATTCAGTAATAACCTCACGTGTCTCGACTTAAGGCTCTGACGTTATTAATCTACGCTCGCAAGCCATACTCATGCCATTAAACTGTAATTGGCTCCTGTAAACATGTACGAGTTATAACATATAACATATATCAGATTCTGGACGAGGTCTGTGTTTCAATACTGTTTCTGACCTGCCCTTGCTGCCCTCGATCGCAGTGTACTCAGGGGAACCACAGCAGGCGAGGTTGTAGATATCACTCTCACAAAAGAAACACTTATATGTTAAAATGATAAAATGCATTTTTATCTTCAGTACAAGTTAAATAACAGGTTGAACTTTTCTATTCATTAGGGGCGTAGCAGTCTGTTTAGTGCTCCAAATAATAATAACTGGACCTACAATATTTACAGCGGTACCTCAGCATAGAAATATAATCGGTTCTGGAGGCGAGTTCTTAAGGTGAAATGTCGTATTGTGAAACACATTGTCCCATTTGAAATAATGTAAATGCAGATAATCTGTTCCAGCTGCCTATAAATATTAACAATATTACCAATTTTCAACACTTTAACCATATTTTTGCATATAAAAACAATCAAAACATTTAGAGTAAAATATGAAATAAATAGACATTAAACCTTTCGTGCAAAATTTCAGGTCTTAAAGCTAAAATTCACGAGTCGGGGCATTCGTATGCTGAGGTACCACTGTATATGAGTTTATAAACTATATTGCGTTCATTAAAACTTGTACTTTACAATTTCTGACCTCTGACTAGGAAAAGCCAAAGAAATCCCTTTCCAAAAAATGAAATTCCTATTTGGAAAGCAGAGAAGGTGTCCTCAAAGGTCATCGAATTAAATTTATATCAATGACTTTACAGTTTGCTGTTTTGAGAACGAAATACATAACAAGAGTATGATCAGTAATATATAAGCTAGTTATATAATATAGCATGTTTTCATGGAGGCGAACATGTTTTTACTCCAAACCTCGTAAATCACATACAGTACATTTCAGATTTTGTACTTTTGAATTTAAGCTGCATTAAACCTTTAAATGTGAATGAAATGAAATCTGTCATAAACATTGAAAGTAAATAATCTTTGGAGGTTGGAAATGCTAACGCTAGCTATGTGGTGTTTCTGGATCTGAGCGGTCCATTAACCTCCGCTGCATCACTCCAGCTTGAATACAATCTTCATCTTTGATTGATTTCTATTATAAATGAAAACTGAAAATGCTTATAAAACTTAGAAACATGAGATGTTTGTCTCTCTGTGTAAACTGGGTGCTAGGTAACGAACAAAATCCTTAGGAAATCTTTTCAGGTAGAACGTGAACAAACATGTCAAGGGCGTGGTCAAATTCAGTATCGAAAACATGCGTAGACCGGAATCAACCTATACAGGAACGTAAGCCAATGCGTACAAAAGATACGGTTTAGGAGTTTATGTGTCAGAAATTAGACAAAATAAAAACATTTCCTTGGAAATTTGGTTAAAAAAATATGTACACTACCGTTCAAAAGTTTTAGAACACTTGCAAATTTCTTTGTTTTTGTTTAGTTGATTTATTTTCTACATTCTACAACAATACTGGGGATTTCAAAACTATAAAATAACACATATGGAATTAGGTAATTA
>JAQMYL010000010.1:20935787-20952188 GCA_030014365.1 Clarias pachynema | reverse complement strand
CATATATTGAAATATATTTCCTAATGTATTGCAATATAAATTCTAGTATATTGCAATATACGTTTGTTTCGTAAGGGGCACTATTTGTTTTTTGGTTGTTTGTTTGATTTTTTTTTCCAGATCAAACTTATGGGCAAGGTTGCCAATTTTCAGCTCAACTACACCTCAAGAACCACAGAATAACCTGAAACAAATGCAGAAATTTCTTTCATTGGACAAAGCATACAGTTAACTGTAGTTTCTGATTCATTTCCAAAGCAGCTGTGCCGTATCAACTACACAAGGGCCTCATGCTTTCAAATTTAGTAAATTTTTTTTCATTAAGCAGGTTTCATTATTTAAAAAAAATAAATAAAAAAAAACTACTAAATTTTTACTCGTCACACTAATGCAAACTTTTTTGATCATTCTGGAATGAAACAAACTAAACTAAAACTGATCTAATACTGTTAGCCAGTTATTGATTTTAAGTTTAATTAACAATTCCCTGGTTTATAAAATACTTTATTGCCAGAAAGATGGTACAGTAAAAAGTTTGCCAAAAAGTTTTGTGATGCATCTGGTTCTGATGTTTAAAAGTCTAAAGCACAAGTAAAGTTATCTGAAGAAACTACATAAAGAAATGGCCATTGTATTTTCAATGTAAATTTAATTCTAATTAGAATTTAGCTAAACCATTTTACCTATTTACAATGTTAGGCTGCTGACAACAAGAATGTTAGCTAGTGTTGCTAATTTGGGAAGAAATTTGAATAACAATATTTTTGTGCAATAAATAAGACAAATTTTTCCAGCAGTAATTTTTGGTTGTCAAAACATTATAGGCAACGTTATGGACACTGGGACAACTTTGGTACTTATAAGACCACTAGGGCGGATAATGTCTATACTAATAGACAAACAGCAATTATCCTTAAAATTAAATTGAAAAGTGGGCAAAAGTAAGTAGAGTAAGTTGGGAGCTATATTGCGGTAATAATTCAGAAAGAAAATGAAACAGAGAGGTAACATTAAAACACTAAAAGATGACTGACATGAGATACACACATTGTGTATGGGAAGCTGCTGTGCCCATCCGAATCTTCTGTTACAAACTTAATGGACATTGGTTAGACATTGAGCGAAAGAATGTTAATTGGCATAAATGTTCCAAATAAAGGTTTAAAATGGCTTTTAAAATGTTGTTTTTGATTTGCTCAGGCAACATTATCTTAACATCATTCGAATTTTCAGAACCAGTATTGTCACAATAGTGGGCATTGGTGGCTCAGTTGTACATTTCTTGCCTGCCATGCAGAAGGCCTAGGTTTAATTCCCACCCCATGTCCAAACTCCAGCCACTGGATGCAGTGCCGGTCCCAATCCTGGATAAAATGGGTCAGGAAGGGCATCCAGCATAAAAACCTGTGCCAAGTTGAGTGTAGATCGGATGGGAACAACAACATTGTCACAATAGTGGACGTCATCATAACGCTATTACAAATACATTACAATGTTAATCCAATGTTTGGGTTCCTGTTGGTTTCTTTTGTTATAATTAACTTACGGCTGCTACAAACATAACAAAGTAATGTTAGTTCCTGCTAGTCAAAATATGACCACATTTCTCGCTTGTCTCAGAGAAATACAGAAAGCGCTGATCAATTTTCCTTAAGATTAACCTGATTAAAGTCTCATTCACAGCTGAGATTCAATCTGGTCTCTTTGTTCCTATTTCAGGTTCTTACGATTAATTCTTCAGAGTTTCATTCATGTTTTAATGAAGATTCGTCCTTTGGGATGAGCAGAATCGGCCCTTAACCTTGGCGAAGGTGTAGAACAAAAGGCGGTCTGGTTTTATCTGAGGCGTCAAGGTGAAGTCAGATTCAGTGAATATATATTAGATCTGTTATTAACTCTAAATCACTAACCTTATACTTGTTTAGCTCAATTCAAACCACAGAATTGTAAAATATTTTAGAATAATTTCAAGTTACACCAAGGTGCTGTAGAAATCTAAACCTTGTCAAAAATATTTTACAAAATGGCTAACAAAGAGTTAGCTTGTTCATAGCACCATGGCATTGATATGCTGAAAATTTGTATAATGTTCATTTAATAGTAATGGAAGTTTCTAGTGACAGAGAAATGTAAAAGCATAAATTGTACACAAAATCCTGTGTTTTATACTTAATTGTTTTGTTTTGAGAACAAAAGAGAGGCTAAGAGGAAATGGCCAACTTTAAAATCTAAACATTTCTTATTAAACTGTAAAAAGATCCTTATAATATATGTAAATATCTTTTAAATTTAACTTTTTGGTAATTTACCATCATGTAAAGAAAATAATGTGTTTTAGGTGTTTTTATAGAAAACAATCAACTTAAGCACCATAAAAGCTACTTTGAGTCAAGTCGAGTGTTTTACTATTTTTACTTATTTTACTGTTTTCCTAGCAGTAATTCATTATTCTGGACTGGAATAACTGAATTTGTGTACTTTTTGATTAAATGAAATCTTTTGCAAGTTTTAAGCAAAAAAAAAGAAACCAACATTTATACAGTATGTTATATAAACAACATATATATATAACAAAGTCTACAAACTCTGTCCACATTCCTCTGTGTGCAGCATACTGAAGGTATCATGTGGGATGTCATGTTTTCTATTGGTTTTAGTTCTGTTGCAATATTAAGAAGTTTGTGGCTTTTATTTATTCAGTTGTTCTGTCAGTCTTGCAGAAAAATGTGTGACTGAAAACCACAATACAGACGGTCATGACTTCTAGTGGTATGAATACTATTATAGACTGTTTCTTTCGTCCTTTTTTTTTATCCATTGGTTCCATTCAGCTTGCAAGATGTTTCCAGGAATTTGGTTTTTCAGAACCTTTAATAACAGCTCTTTACAATTCCTTCCGTGTGGATTCCGGCTCCCAGAGCGTGCCGTCTTTGCCTAATCCTTCTCTAGAGCTTAGCCGAGACCAGTGAGACGAAACTCAAATCCAGGTATGTCTGAATATCTCTTTTCACCTGCTCATGGTGCGGCGGCGTGACAATGGCGGCACCTGACAAGGCAAGGTTAATCCAATACGCTGGCGTATTATGCGGGGTCAAACTCCATATCGTGCGTTTAGCGTATCATTAATTTCCAAACCTGCGGCCTGGGGTCCCTAGGCACACAATGACTCGCTACATTAGCTAAATGGCCAGCAGGCTGTAGCCTGTAATGAGATGAGTCGCTGGTGTGGCCGGTCGTTCATCATCCTGCTCTTTCCAATACTGGCCTTCTTTTATCTAGTCCCTCTCGGAGCTGATGTCATCATGGCCGACATTAATCAGCTGTCATGGGAGCCGGGGACTCCCATAATGCCCTATTAGCGTCCCTGTTCCAAAATCATTAGCCGCAAATGAATGGCCAGAGATTGGCCACTGTGACCAGGTCTATCATAGAGCCCAGGTCTCTAGCTGTGGAACAGTGTAGATTTGAAGCAACATGATCACCTACTACAACATCCCAGGCTGCTTCAAAACAAAATTAGCTTGACTATGAACTATCTCTGAACCATGTCCTCATTTTTTTTTTCTGCTTAAAAAAACTAGGATAAAATTATTTTAAAAAAACATCCTTTCAAGCCTGGTCCAAGGTTAGAGATGTCATTTCCTGCCTTTTAAAAAAAGCAGTACAATTTGGGAATCCCATTATTACTACAAATAGGATTCAAAGACTGGGAAGCGTTTCCCATGGATCCCAGAGAAGGCTAAATAATTGTACACATTGTCGAATATTTCTCCCATGGGACGCCATAAATGCGGGCCCTGTTAGGATTAGGGTTCTTGCCTCCCACTTCAAGCATCTATTTCAATAAGGTAGCCATATGTCATGGTCCTGTAACACACGAGACCAGGAAAAAGTGATTACCAGCGCTTAATAGGTGTCACCACTCCATTGTGAGGAACAGGATTATGGGGGTCAAGTATCATATTAATCAAATGCCAATTTGCCAATTCATTCATGTTGTTTGGCGCACTCATCTCGAATACGTCCACAATGCTCGCCCCTCGCGTGTATTTCAATTACTCGTCCTGACAGATGAGCTTTGTGGATATTAGTCGCTAATAAGCAATGAATGACAGAACTAAGACTGATAGATTGTTGTACACTTAACATTCTATTACAACTACAAATAAATAAATAATGCAAAATTGTAGCTTTTCACAAAAATTTTTACATTTTTAATTGATTAGATTTTTTTTTTTACAAAATTAGTTGATTTCATTTAACTTTTTTTAATGATTTGTTTATTTTCTTCTTCATGATTCATATATTCTCGAGTGATACTGAAACTGATTTCCCTCTTTATATTCTTATTATTAAAGATTTTTTTTTAAATCCTTGTGATATTTGATTTGATTTGATTTGATTATTCATAATTCCTTCTTCATTTGATTCCAGCTAAAGAATAATTTATTTTTAGATCTGATTTTTTACATTCTTTATTTAGGAGGATTTTTTAAATGTGATTCATTATTTCTGCATTAAAAAAACACAGTTAATTTATTTAAAATTTGGTGTTTTTGGTAAATTTTGTGATTTTTTTTTACACATTTAGATTATTCAATTAATTCATTTTCACAAGTTAATTTTTTATTAATTTATTTTTTGTACGTGATTACATTTCTTTTCTAAATTTTCTTTAGGATTTAAAAAAAATTCTTTAAAAAAAAAAAAAACGTGTAAAGCCTATGATATATTTTTTATAAGGAAAACCGCTACCATGTGCTGAAATCAGTAGCAGTGTAATTTATATATCACTGTTATAGCGAATGTCCTGACATAACGTCTCTCCTTGTTCTTCTCTCTTTGCTTCGGCCCTTTTGGACAATAAACTCACTCGGCATTTAAGAGGCTCGTATCAAATTAATGCCCTCATTAAGTGAATGAGGGAACCATTTGCAGGGGTGGGGATGAATATGCAGATAAGCCTGGGCTGGTCTTGTTAATGTAGGGGGTGGGGAATAAAGGGAGGCTAGCAGTTTAGCGCTACGAGGCTATTTATCAATGCGGGAAAGGAGCCATCAGTCTGTCAGAAAGCACACCATACTGAATAGGGACTGCGATGTTTGTGTGGCCCTTCAGACAGTCAAATTTTCCAAAAACTTCTTCTTGAACAACTTTAATCCCTACCTCAGATCATTTCTTATTTATTCACAAAGATGGAAGAAATACTTGCATTTTATTTTGTATAAACTCTCAGTAAATGTTTTATAGAGATGGCGAAGAAAAATAAAGCTTGAAACGAAGTAGTGGAGATCGCCGATGCCACTGTTAAGTGTGAGTAATTAGTACAGTTATAGCTTGCTAAACTGAGAATGCTAGGATGAAAAAATCAAACATCTAAAATCTAAATCAAACAATCTATTTTCACACTAATTATGACTTATTGTCTTATTTCATTACTTTTAAATAGTTAATTAAAAAAAACTTTTTACAGACTACACCCATATGCTACAATTGTACATGTTGCTTATTAGCATGAAGCTAACCGCATTTCCTGAGGTAAATGTCAGCCTTTTGTTAAATGTTTATAGAGGCATAGTAAATTAAAATAAAATTTCATAGGAGGTAACAAAGTGCCTGTGGTAAGTTTCGCAGCTAGTACAGTTAGCTTGCTAATCTAAGGACAAAGCTAGTACAAAGCTAAGTAAATACATCAAATGACTATTTTTGTACACTAATCTTTTTTTCATTTGTTTTTAACTAGTTTGCTTTAGATTCTATGTATATACAGTATCATATTGCTGTATCTCATCAGGAAAAAAGTGCTACAGTTGTGTGTGTGGCTTGCTAGCATGAAGCTAGTCTCAGATCCTGAGGTAAATCAGTCATGAAATTAAAAACATGGTGCCTTGCCTTTGTTCTTCAATTCATGCTAACAATATGGATGAAATAATCGCTGACACAATCAAGATTTATTCTGTTGGATAAACTTGATTATCATAAAAACTTTCTAATAAGTTCTATTACACTTAAGCCTTCTTGTTGGCACATAACTCATAAGAAATTTTATGCACGTAAACAGTAAATGCCATAATATACCGTAGTATTAGCGTGGAAATTCAGACATTGCCATGTTAGCCATCATAGGCCTTTATAGAGTATCAGGATATGTGGAGTAATATGTTCCATAGTACCATACAACATACTGTACATGTACTGTTTTACCAGAATGTGGTACAACTATTATATCTGCACTGTCAAAAATACCATTGTACCTTAACAGACTTACCACAGTGCTGGTATGATTAGATTCGCATGGTACCTATACCATGGGAAACATTTCTTAGAGGAAGCAAGAACATGTTCAAAACATGTTAATATTTACTCTGTGAGAAAATCACTCTTGGCTAGCAAGCTAGCAATTTACGGATCATTAAAGCAGACTATTTTTACCGTGTTTATTTAAATCAATCGTTCTTCTTCAGAAGCCTAGAGAATCTTAGTAGCTAGTAGATTGCATTAGCATTTATTGTAATGTTTCTTTGAAGCGTTTATTGAAGCACTTCCTACTTTCTTCTTTTTCTTGTTATATCACTTCCACAATAGGAGTCCTAGGACAAAATGTGTTTTGTCTATGAATTTCTTTATTTTATGCCAACTAGCATGAGCAACAAATTTCTTTATTTTATTTATTAATTTATTTCTTTAATCCATCACAAGTTCATTGGATTACATGAGTTTCATTTTCACTATTATGAATTTGCCACCATTTTGCTATTAAACTGTTCTGTTGTAATCTTTTGTCCATTTATAACAAAACTTGGGTCAAACATTCGTAAGACGAACCTGAGCACAACTCTATTCTCATACTTTTGTTATGCTGAAGAGTTTATTCATAACACACAAAACAAATGTAAAATGTTTGTCAAAACTGGCAAAAAGCAATTTTATGTTATTAATGTTATTTTTGTAATTTTGTAATTACAATTATACATAGCAATTTAGCAATATAGCAATTTTATATTATTTTGTATTTTGTAATTATTATATAATTTTGTATTATTATATAAAGGCTGAACTTCTGTTGAAATGTATTAATATTTACAGTAGTCAGTTACCTACCTTGAAATAAATTCTTAAGATTGTGTAATGAAAAATGTGTCCACATTCAAACCCACAAGGACAGTGCAGTTGGATTTTGCTTCATTTTCCTCCAATATACTCCTCTAACCCTAATATTAATATTTGCAACGTCCCATATTAATTGAGTGGTGATAATAATTAACCAGAGATAATTACATCTTTCCAAATTCCTTACTGACCAGAATTACTACTTCTGTCCAACTTTCTTTCCACTTGAGACTTTTATTAAAATGCCTCTGAGCACATTGTCGGCTAACATAAATATGTATTAATAATTAGATCCGTTAGATCGCGAGTGTTTACAGCCTTATGAATATTCAGATCTGTATCTTCGCAGGACGAGTTAATATTCCGTTTCATTAAAAAAAAATGAGAAAAACATTCATCTCTTCATCTGCGCTGATAGGGCTACGTTCCCAATGCAAATCTTTGTTTATGATAACCCGAGGCTGAGAGGAGCAATTACCACACGCTCATAAACAGACGGACGGCACACACAAGACAAGCTGCTCAAATGATTGGCTTTATGTTTTCCCTCTCTTCGACTCGTTTTATTCTTTTATTCTGCTATCTGCCAGAGTTGAAGAAATGACATCAGCAGCATGGTTTGATTTCTCCTTCAAACTCTTTCTCTCTTTTTCTGTTTGTCCATATTTTATAGCAGTTTATCACTTACACATGCTGGTCATGTACACCTGTACATTTATAAAGTTATGTAATAAGGTAGTCATGTGGGAGCGGTGACAGGTACAGGTGAAGACCTTTGAATTATGTTAAGGATCATCAGAATTGGGGGAAGGTTGGAACTTCTAGATGGTCTTTAGATGTTCTATAGACTCAAATGCCTCATTAATGAGAGAGGTCAGAGGAGAAAAGCCAGACTGGTTCATGCTAACAAGGAGGCTCCATTAACAAGCTACTCAGCTACTCTTCACAACCACAGTGACCAGAAAAGAATCGCAGAATGTTGGTCAGATGCTGGTGTTATATTATTGAGAATGTTTTCCCAGGATGCATGTAGGAATCTTAGAGCAATGTTTGTCTATCTGATTAATCATATTGTTGATCACATGCAACCCTCAACATCATCTCAAACTGGGTCCATGCACTCGATAATCAGATCTGAATAGATTACTTTTGCGATGTTGTAGAATGTGAGATTCGATGCCAACACATGCTAGGATGTCAGGAATGTTTGGAACACCTAATGGAATCCATACCATGAAAAATTGAGGTCAAAGAGGTGTCATACTCAGTGTTAGTGTGGTGTGCCTAATGAACTGGCCTGCGAGTGAGTAAGGTAATAATTATAAGGTGGTCAAGTGCAAAAAAAAAAAAAAAGGCCTGTTCCTCTTTCACATAAGAAGCCAAGGTGAAGAGGTGCAAGAAAGAAAGAAAGAAAGAAAGAAAGAAGGAAAGAAAGAAAAAGAAAGAATCATCCAGCTGACTGGAGACAAGCCAAGTACATGGTGATGCTTGAACGGCAAACACACACTCACAAACTCAACACCTGCCCGTACCACCTGGCTGACCCAACCTGTGTGTCAGCAAGAGCAGAAATGTGTGTACATGTGTGAGGTGTGTGTATTTGTAGCAGAGTGAGACAGAGAGAGAGAGAGAGAGAGAGAGAGAGAGAGAGAAAGAGAGAGAGAGAATGGTGTATTGACGTCAAGACTCTGTGTTTTGTTTTTTTTATTTTTTTGTATGTGTTTATGGATACGTTCTTGGCACTGTGTGTGTGTGTGTGTGTGTGTGTGTGTGTGTGTGTGTGTGTGTTGCCTGATAAAGCTTGGGCTATCAGCAGCCATGCGCTCTGCTTTTCATGCAGTCCAGCATCATTTGCATGCTGTAATTGGATCTCGTCGAGCGCCAGATAGGCAGTGTTTGGTAATAAGATGTGTTTTTTGTTCTATTATTATTATTATTATTATTATTATTATTATTAATATTATACTATGGCAGCTCATAGAATGCTTCATCGTCTCCATTTTTCAACTGTTTTAACACTAAACCAAGAATATATTCTCTAATCAATTAGCTGATATATTTTATTTATGTCATTTCATGTGGAATAAAAACACAGAGGTTACATTTTTGCTTTTTGTCTCTTAAGTTCTAAGTTAATGTTTATTTTTCTTGCAAGTGTTTCTGTGGCTCAGAGGGAAATTATAACCTACATGTCCGGATCCTCACAACAAGTAGTGAGTTTATTTGAATCAATCAGCTTGTTAGTGCAATTCTTTTAAAAGTAAAACAGTCAGCTATATTATAGGCCACATCCTACAATTTCATTAAGACTTTGTCAGCATCCTGCATTGAGCTCACATCAGAATTAATGAAAATTAAGTCGATTGCTTGATTCTCTGAATCCCACATTCTGTAACTCTCTGATTCTCTGATTCTCCAACTTTTTGATTCTCCTGACTCTCTAACGCTTTGATTTCCTAAAACCCTTGTTCCATGTTTTTCTGCCTCCCTGATTCTCCCCAGTTTGCTGACTCTCTGTCTACTTGATTCCCTGGTTCTCTGGCCATCAGGTTCACTGTGTTCCTGATTCCCTGGTTTTTCTCATTCTCTATGACTCTGTGATTTCCTGGTTATCTGACTCTATTTCTCCCTGGTTTACTGACTCTCTTACTGTACCCCTTTCCACCAAAGTGAACGAGATGCTAGTTCAGGTCTGGTGCTAGTGCCCGTTCAGAGCTGGTTCAATAGCGAACCTCCTAAGAACCTGTTTTCCATGGGCTAGAGAGTCACATCATTATGTGACTTTTATACGTCTGTATATATCTCTACTTTCCTAGAATTGCTAGTAAATAAATAAATAAATAAGCGGCGGCACAACAACAACAATGGCAACTTCAACATGGCTTTGTGAGCAGTTCTTCTGGCTTTGTGAGTCTACTTTGGGATCAAACCATCATTATTAGAAAGCATTTGTCCCCCCCCATTGCATTATTTTTCACTACACAGCACCTGACTACACTACTCCGGTTTAAAGATGATGGTCACAAACGTTTAGTTGGTCATGATAACCCCGCCCCTAGCCCCTTACGTAAGCAGTTCTTTGTTCTAGCTCAGCAAAGTGTTGGTGCCGCCATGGAAACATTTCCAGGGCCGGCGCTTTGGCTGTCTGAAACCAAAGAACTGGTTTAAAATCGGGCACCGGTTCCAAACTAGCTCTGGAACCGCCTTGGTGGAAAAAGGGCTTCTTGACTTCCTGGTTAACTGAGTCTCTTATTCTCTGACTCTCTGTCTCCAAGATTCTGTATTTCTCTGAGTATCTGATGTTCTGACTCCTTGATTCCCTGATTATCTGATTCTCTGGCTTCCTGGTTCACTGATTCCATGACATTTTTTATATATCTTTACTAAAAACTTGATGACCTTTTTAGATTTCTACAGAAAACAAATATCCACTGGACATACACACTTATTTTATCAACCACATCAACTTTAATTCTGTTTAAAATAACGACAATACATGAAATAACTGTGTGGAATAATGTGACCTTACATGAGTTTGGGGGTCTTGATGATATTCTTATTCTCGTCAGATAAATGCGAGCAGTATTGTCTTATAGTTATTAAACACTTCATATATAATTATAATCCAGTTTCAAAGTAATTGTTTGAATACCGTTGCATTTTTGTTTAATAGTCATCTAGTAGAAAGTAGCCTGGAGTGTATTTAAAACGCAATGACCGTATCACGTCCTGGTCAATATTTTATTATCTTTAATTATTAAAGCTTGTTAAGGAGAATACATTTAAGTCATTCACGCATACAGGAACACAATCAACAGCCTCACGCTTTGTTCCAGGACTCGTAACTTTGCGTATTTTGTCGAGAACAGGTGCGGTGTGTGTTGCTGTGCACAGCTTATTGATCTGTAGTGCTTTTCTGAGTAACAGTTGGCCAAGCAGATTGGGACGTTGAGCACCGAGGAGAGAGGCTGGCACGCCGCCCAGGTGTCTCTGAGAGGAGAAGACACACGTGTGTTCGAACAGATTGCTAACACACTCAGCCATATTGTGAGGACAACAACCTTTTGACATCATTTTCCAAGAAAAATATCTTGAAAGCTGCAGCATTTGTTACATGGGTATACTTTTTGCTTTTTTCCTAAAGAACTCAACTTTTTTGGAAATTATGAATTAATTATAGGATGATACATCTATTTTTATGTCATTAATAAAAAAAATGTTTGTTTGCTTATTGTTTATTACTCACCACTAATCATCACATCAATAATCATATTTACTGTTTGTTGAACTGTTTGTTTGTTTATTACTTACCACCTTATATCAACAGGCAATATTTGTACATTTTTGTTTGCTTGTTTGTTTGTTTCCCACCATACTTCATTAAATCCAGAGATAATTAATCTTGGTTTATTTCTTGTTTGACTGTTTGTTTGTTTCCCAGCATGTAAGTCTATTCTTTTTTGTTTGTTGTATGTTTGTTTCTTGGTTGGTTGTTTCCCACCTACCTCATTAAGTCTGTGAATAATCCATGTTTGTTTGTTTGTTTGTTGGTTGGTTGGTTGTTTTTTTTAAATACCTCATTAAGTCCATAGATAATGTATATTTGATGGTTGTTTCCCACCTCATTAACTCCATAATCTGTGATTCTTTGTTGTTTTTTGTTGTTTCTTTGTTTGTTTCCCAACACGCATAATTATGCAAGCAAGCAAACAAAAAGTTAACTCATGTTTGTTTGCTTGGAGTTTGTTGGTTTGTTTGTTTGATGGTTTGTTTCCCACTACACCACATTAAGTCAATAAGCTCAACCCATCATTTAGTCAGTAAACAATATGCATTTGTTTGTTAGTTTGTTTGTAGGCTGCTTGATTTGCTTGCTTGTTCGCTACCCTTCACTTTCTCATTAAATCAACAGTAAACATTGTTTGTTCCTGTACATATTTGTTTCCTTATTCATTTGTTTTGTTTGTTTGATTGGTTTAATTATCTTCCTCCATCAGAGTACAGTAAGAACTGAAATAATATATATAAAATTATAATCAATGCATATTTGCATGGATGATTAAGGCATATCCTGATAGAAGGGGACAAGGAAAAGTAAAAGGAAGAGAAAATAAAGATAAACAAAGAAAGTTTTTAATTACATGAGAAAACCTTTCAATAAAGGAGAGAGACGAGAGTGAAAACTATTATGTGGCGTTAATCAGAAAACATGAGAAAGAAAATAAAAATAGAAAAGCAATCAAAGACAGATGCACAGACCTTACAGTAAAATTATAATGTCACTGTAAGGGGAAAAAAAAACAAAGCACGGTGTCTTGGCTTGAGCTCAGCTCTGAGCTTGTTTTGCGTGTCTGTGCTGCAGATAACATTTTTAGCTGGATCTAAATATGACTTGACTGAACTGGGCCAGCAGTTTGACGTGGTGTGCTGAAGGGCTTCAGAGCATTAAATATACTTTTCACCGGGAGGAAAAGCGTCGTGTATCGTTTCGTTTCCATCCCACAATCACAGCCTGCGCGGTCCGCCGAGACGCCGAGCAGCCGAGCGCGGATTATATAGCTGTCTGTGCGCTGCGAATAGACCTCTCTGGCACCAAATCGGCGCGGTGCTAAATTAGTGCGCTCGTCTTTAACCTGCTAATAAACTCTTTTAAGAGGAACGAATCTGATATTTAATCTTTTCGTGATGATCTTCCTCCTCCGCGATGAAACGCCTGCACTGTTTATCTAATCATTAATAATCAGATGTGTGAAATCAAACTTTTTTCTTTTTTTTTTTTACAAATATTTCTCACTTCTTAACATAACCTGCTTTAGTTAATAGTCGAGATTAGAAATAAAGCTGTTCTTAGCAGTGTTGGAAAGAAGCTAGCTTCGAGCGACAATGCTACAAGTTTAGCTGCATCGCTACAGTATGTAGCGTAGGATATTGTGACAAGAAGTGAGCTGTTGATTCATCACAGTGACAAAATGCTTCACCAACTGTTTCATTAAGAAGACTGATCAGGAATGCTAGCTTTGTGAAAATATCCATGAATGGCCCTACGTTAGCTAGATATTTCCAGAGATTTAGTTAAGTCCAGTGTACTTAGCATGTTTGTGGCTTGAGTTATTGCTAGCTACTGTAGCAAAATAGTATTTCTGCCGTGACTCGGCTAATTTTATAAATTACTTGTGTGACAAGTAACAGTGACAAGGTAGATCCTTTTTTTTTTGTTTGTTTGTCGTTAGTTAGTTAGTTAGTTAAGCTAATGTTGTCCTCCAGCCTTTGCTAGCGATCCCTGTGAAAGATGCACTAATTTAGCCGGAAGGACATGCTAAACTCTAATTCATAACTACTCAATTTAAGGTTAAATACCATACAGTGGCTAGCTAAAGCTAGCTAAACAGAGTGAAATAAAATGATCCACAATGTTCCTGATGAATTAATGCTTGTTATAAAAAAAAATTTTTTTTTTAAGTAAAAAATTTGTTTTTGCAGTCTGTATAAAAAGTATAAAAACTAGAACTGAGGCTAAGACAGAGATTACGTTCCAGTCCTTATCTTTTTTAGAACGCTCGCGGTATATACAGGTGTGAGCTTCTGCACTTACGTATCTGTTAAAGAGTACGCCGCGTTTTGAACACCTGACACCTCCGTAATGACATTTCGCTCTTCCTGGCGCATTAACGTGAGCATAATTCATTACTCAAATACCACAGAGATACGAGAGAGAGAGAGAGAGAGAGAGAGAGAGAGAGAGAGAGAGATGTGTTACAATGGCATAATTACATTTTATTTTATTATTGACTTTTATGCAGAGGTAGCAGAGCTCCTGAAATGAGCTCGGGAACAGATTATTCGTCTCCCTGAAGATATGGACAGGCACGGATGAGATAGTCGAGCCATCCATCTTCTCTCCTCCGGTTTCTTTAATTATTGCTTTGACGTCCCCGAGATTATCGTCTCAGAGACTTCGGATACGAGGAGAAACTTGGGACAGACGTTTATTAACATAAAGAAAAACTTACGTGACGTGAGTTGGATGATGCAAAGGACCGGTGTTTAAAGATGAATAGATGAGCAGGATTTATTATTATTATTATTATTATTATTATTATTATTATTATTATTACAACTGTATGGAAAGCTGTATGGAGTCTTGATGGAGTGCGCATACTGTATGAGTCATAAAAATCAGAACTGTGAACGGGAGACATACAGAGTGTTTGATTCAGTAAAGTAAAAAAAAAAGTGAAAGATGAAAGAATGGCGCCAAAGACCAGGTTTTATTTTTGTGAGTCATATTTGCATAATTATGTGCAGTGTGAAATTACACCTGAACAAAATACCAAATGAACCAATTTGATTAGATTCACAAGGGTGTCAGAAGTGTTTGACTCGAGTGAGTCGATTCTGAGTTGAATCACTCAAACGTGGTGCAAGAAACCTAAGTGTCTTCTCATCTGAATAAAGGGCCACATGGAGGTGAAGAACACAGTAAAACATTTCAACACAAACATTAAATGTCTGTAAAAAAAAAAAAAAAAGATTCTTTGCGCCTTGTCTCAAATCTTTCTTTGCCACAAACAGATTGGAACAGATCCAAATGCCTTGAAAAAAAAAACCAGGAGCTTTCTTCTAATCTTCTCAGCAGGGTCAAAATCAAATCGACGTGTCGGTGTTATGACAGACGTCATGACCTGCCACGTGCGTTTACGGCCTCTGTTTCCATGACAATTGCAGAGACAGCGTTACGGCGAAAGCACAGAGGCAAAGTGTGACCACGACCGATTTGCGTAATTCATTTAAGCAGAAGCGTTTCCTCGCCACAAATTAAATTTCAACACTGATGTACTCCTTTGGTTTACGTTGTACGCTCGAGAAATTGAAAATCAGAAGTGCTCTTTGTCATTATCGTGTCGTGTTCGCTTTGGTGCGCTTAATGGGCCGGACAGCGGAATTGGCAGATCGTGTTATGTAACGTCATAGCGTATTAAACTGCTCGCACTCGCTTTTTCTTTAATATTTTGCATCAGAAATGTGTCACTGCACATTAGCTACAGTGATTACACTAAATACACTTAGCATCATGTATATTCATGCATGATTTTTTCTGGGGTGGTGTGATGGAGCTCTACAGCTAATCATCAAAGCTAGCAATTTTTTAAATCGTTTATTATATTTATCAATATTTTTTTACAAAAAACAAAAAACATAAACTCGTCGGTGCTGAAGACATTACTATCTTTACCTCATACGACTTGTACCGACAACAGAGACTCCTTACTTTTGTTTGTTACATTTATATCCAGAATATTTATTCCTGGGAAGATGTTTTCTGATAACGTCCACAGTTCAAAGTTTCACAGTTAAAGCTTAATAGAATTTGCAACAACTGTTTTAGGGTTAGCACTGTGCACTCGCACCTCCAGAAAGGGTTCGAGTCATTCCTCAGGGCTGTGTACATGGAGTTTGCATGTTCTCCCCATGCTTAATGGGTTTCCTCCAGGTACTCCGGTCTCTTCCTGTAGTCTAAATGCAGATTAGAATTTTCTAAATTGTCTGTAATGTGCGTTGCTCTGAACTGTCACTCTGTCCAGGATGTACGCCACCTAGTGTCTCGACTCCCCTGTGATAAGCTCCAGGACTCCCACATACCTGTGCAGGATAAATAGTATAAAGAATATCTGTTACATGTTATTTATTAACAATTAAAGACTGATTTCACAGCTAAAAAATTTATACAGTACTGTGTAAAAGTCTTAGGCACCATGTTATACACTGTACCAATTTTGTTATATATGTTTATCATGTCTGCATAATTATGTACAAAATCATTCAGTGTTTTTATATATACCTTAAAAATGAATAAATAAATAACATTAAATGGGAATATATGCATGGCTGTAAAGAAAAAATATATATAGTACAAGACCAGTTTTCAGATGGAAACAAAAAAACCTAATGTACGCTCCTGGGATTTGCATAAAAATGGAAAGGAGCGACAAAGTTACCAGAAGAACTCATATTCTCCAGCAAGCTCCAGCAAAATCTAACAACTATTTTACTTATAGTACTGTGCAAAAGTCTTGGCATAAGGAAAAGATGCTTTTGAAAACATTTCTGAAAAAAAAAAGAAACTTAATAAAGAGTAATAAAATAAACAGTCAATATTTGGAGTGAACACTCATTGCATAAAATCAGGAGTTTTAGACACAGATTTGTGCAGTTCTATAAGAAAACAGTTGTTAGGTTTTACTGAGCTTGCTGGAGAATATGAGTTCTTCTGGTAACTTTGTCACACTCGCT
>JAQMYL010000010.1:20913917-20928628 GCA_030014365.1 Clarias pachynema | reverse complement strand
TCATGAAAATAAAGAAAACACATTGACAGATAGATGAGAAGGTGTGTCCAAACTTTTGGCCTGTACTGTATATATACTTATACTATATAACTAATACTAAGTGCAAAAATCACATTTTGCACGGTTGAGTATCTTACACCTTGTTTACACTAAGTTGTACTTCTTTCGTCATCAGTCATATACACTCATTGTTCAGTAATCAGGGAGAGTGATCCACAGATGAAAAAAAAAGTTTTGTCTTAAAACAACTCCAGAGCGTTAAAATTCACTTATATCACTTATGAACTAACTACAGTAAAAATATTCAGTTTAGCTGTTCTAATTAATATCTAATTGTGCAGGACTTTGTTTACATTGAGCAAGTTAATAACTTATTTTGAAGTACTAATAACTGTTCATAACATAACTGTTCATAACATCGCTGTTACTAAACATTTTGATTTAACCTATGGTGCCGGTTAAACTTCAGGCAGATATACTGTATATAAGTACTGCAACAGTTTCATTAAACTTCTGTCCAGACAGTTTTGTGTGATGCTGTGACAAAATCTGGCTGGACATACATACAGACTGGTTTCAGGTTCTCATTGAAAGAGTGAGTTTTGACCAATGAACAGACATTTATCAGACTAGTTCTACTAGTAGTAGTAGACAAACACTGTAACAGATAACCCGCTTTAACTTTTGGATTATTTCTGAGAAATGTTCATTTCAGTGGGGATGGTTGTTGATGAGTGTAAGGTTGTGTATAAACAAGCAGAAAATGTTTCTTGGCCACAATGAACAAACAGGTGATCAAACTTCATTATGCAGGCTTAAATATTTTTAAGAATATTATATTAGCTAGGACTTTGTATAGCTTGCTAGACAACAACAAATGCTGCCTAACTTTATAAGGACAGAGGTAAGGGTAACAGTTATATTACTTTCTGAGGATACAGATTAGACCTTAGCCACACCCTCAACTGCCACCACAGTAATAAAGTCCCCCCAACTGGCAAAGGTCTGGCCTGATTACAGCATGAATTCTATTTGGATAAGACATTGTATCATATTATTCATTTGATGTCCAAACCATGTCATTATTTGACATGGCAAACATGTATTTCAAAAATATATATCATAATATCCAATTTTGTCTTTGGTCCAAAAGCATGAAATCCTGCACTGGATAACAAAAGAATGACCTCACAGAGCCGGGTAATATCATGTTATTAATGGTTTCTTCATTGTATCTGAGGTTCCTGTTAGGTAACCAAACTTCTCCCAGCATCCCTCAAGATTAGATTAATACCAGAATGTGACTGTTTGACAGGCTCCTTCTCCCAGTTATGGATGAGGTTATTTACATGGTGCATGATGAAATCCTGGAGATGAATGTCCTACTACACATGTGGCTGATGTTGTAAAAGAAATCATTGGCTCATTGACTAATCGAATGTGCAAGGAGGCATTGTTTTGCCCCTTTCACAGAAAGAAAAAAAAAAGGAAAAGTGAAAGCTGTTTGGTGGTTGCAGACATCTGAACTTTGGCTGAACCCCTTTTTTAGGATGCTGCACGGGGATGATGCGTTCGGGTTCAAAACTGAGCGGCTGACATCGGGCCGATGGAAAGACATGATATCTTATTTTCCTGAGTTGGGCTGACACAAATTCCACCCCATTATTATTCTCTCATGGCTGCAAAAAAAAAGAAAAAAAAAGAAAAAAAGAGTTGTGCTGTGGAATGGAGGACTCCATGAGCAGATGTGGGCAAGGATGGCTTTTGCTTTTCATTTGGATAATTTGTTTATCCCGATGGGGTGAATGAAGATGTTCTGGGAAGGAGAGTCTGAAGGGAAGTCTGACACTCCAGAGTCGTCAAATTAAGCAAAGAGGACTCGTAAGCATGTGCATGCAATCCAATCTGTCAGTCTGAAATATAAAACATGTGGACATGAGTTTTATAGTTAAAAAAAGTTGATGTAATATAAAGTTCCTCAAGCTGTATACAACATTTAAAACGGCAACCGCGCTCATTTCTTTGCTGGTGGAACCCAGTTTAACCTATTCAGAATAATGGGGGATTTGCAGACTGTTCCGTGAGCTGAATGCAGGAAAATACCAATGGATGTGATACCAGTCCAACAGTCACTAATTTATCCTGGTCATGGTGAATCTTGAACCTAGTCCAGGAACACTAGCCACATGATGGGCATCACAGGGTCAAGTCTAGGGTCAGTTACAAGTCATCAGTCAATCTTCTGCCTGAACATGTGATCCTCTTTATAAAGCCTTCGCCCTGACCCAAAGCTCAGGTTCGAACCAAAGCCCATGAAGTTGTTGTGGCAATCCTCCCTCTAACAGTATCTACAACGGTTACTTTTGTAACGCTTGCGATGAGATTGAAGACCTGATCATTTCTGCACTGGGCAGGAATAGCTAAGTGGAATTATTGAACATGAGCCAGTCTCAAGTTTCATAACATAATCCATGCTCCTGCTAGTAGAAGTAGGTCAGTGTCTAAAATTACTATTAAGCTCCAACTATATTCGCAAGCAGTTAGCAGAGCAACAAAAATGTTCAAAGTGTTAGGTCTTCAGTCCTTGTGTCCAAGAAGTTTATTCCACATTCTTTGGCAGTCTTGATACAAGGATGGTTCTTTGTATCTTTGCTGATGTTGGGCCAACTCGAGGCATGCTAGAGACTCACATGAAGCTTGGTTCAATTTGGGGGTTGATTAGTACCTTCAGCTGGATTCAAAATGGAGTCCAGTTTGGCATAAGCATCAGTGTTTTAAAACTAATTTATGCAGCTAGAGGGTTACATCTGATCATTTTTGATCCATACACATTTTCTCACATTTTATAACCATTCCCCAATTTTCATTTTTATTTCTTTTTGATGAACTGAATTGAATTAACACAGCACTGGAGAGGTATGTGGAAACTTGGGAGGCCATCTAGTTGATGTGGATAAGAAGATCAATAAGCAAGTGCAGTACTTGGTTGTCCAGAACTTTCCCAAGCTTTTGTGTGTTGTCAAAAAAAGAAAACAATTGCACAATTTCAGAGACCAGAATAGTCAAACCGTCTGCTGAGATCGATTAGTGAGGACCTTTCAGGCTACGTTGACTCCATAAGCAAATATGATTTCACTCAGTCCCCAAATCCAACTTCCCTAGGAAGGACAACAAGGCAAGTGAGGTTTTGCAAATTACTTGAAATTAGCATAACTGCCATGTTTCATTCATCAGAGGAGAACTTTAATGATTTCTGCTCGCCCAATTCCTCCCAGAACGGCTATGTTCGAGAGCCAGCGGTGAACCCCATGCAGGTCGAGGCAGCTTGTTCGGATTGATATTGCTCACAGTGTAATGCGGAGCAGATTTGCAGAAGAGAGCTCATCACAATTTCCTTTCATGCTCATCGTCCTCCTCTCAAGGCTCGAAAAACATGCATAAGGAGACCAGATGCAAACAAAAACCCGTGGTTACATATGTGTACACATCCCGTGGCTGCACTCGACACTTAATCTCACACTCAGCCAAGTGGATCTTGATGAGCTTACTCCGGCGAATGGCTGGTGTCTCTTCAGCACCTTGTTCGGGAATGTTCAGATGGTGGGATTGTTTACTCTGCTAAGCTGTAAAACTAGGAACAGTCATTCCTCCGAATAAGGGAAAGCAGAATGTGTTTGGAGGCAGTTTAAGACTAAGAGTCAAGAGATTTGCAAAATTTGACTGGCTTACCATGGTAGGCCATATCGTACAAGGTAAACATACATTGTCAGGGCATACCATCCCTTTAAGATACGTTTACAAGGTGGCGGTGTAGTAGAAGGGGCAATCTGGTGAAGAGATCAGGAAACACCATGACATTCCAGGCTTTCATAGGCTGGAATCAGAACAGTGGTCAAATCAGCTCCAGCACACGCTTGTATGCCAGAAGGCATCTGTTCCTGATCTGTGTGGTTGGTAAGCGATTCCTCATAAACATCCCTCACCAGTTCATTAGCAGGGTGTGTGTATGTGTGTGTCTGTATGCACAGTGTTGATAATCTGCCCTGATGAATGCTGTGTGCTAGTACCCTGTACAGTTCCTCTGTCTCCGAGGCTCTCTGCTGGGGAATTACACTACAGGCAATAAATATTTCAGAAGACACTGAACAATACGGCAGTCTTCGCAGTCCAATCTGAAATAGCTACCAGTAATTCCAGCTCAGAAAGCTAACACAATATATACATAGTTTTATTTTTAAAAGACATATTTGTAATGGCTTCTTCTAGTTAATTACTTCCTGTATCTGTGTGTGAGAGAGAAATAGAGAGAGAGAAAAAAAAATTTGACATCTGTGTTCTCAGTCATGATATCATCAAGGTCTTTTCCGTACAGCGCTATAAAACGGTTTTGTCTGTTCTGCTATGTTAAGCAATTTGGGACAGATTGACTAACAAGCCAAAGAATTCCATGTGCCTGATTTTGGATTTGGCCACACAGCCTTAGAGACTTTCAGGCCTGTCTGTAAGCAGACACCGTGCAGTAATTTATCTTATGTATGGCAGCATGGTGGCATAGTGGTTAGCACTGTGATGTCGCCCATCCAGGGTTAAAGGTCTGATTTCTACATTAGGGTCTGTGTGCATGGAGTTAGCATGTTCTCCTCATGCTTGGTGGGTTTCCTCCATGTACTCCGGTTTCCTCCAACAGTCCAAAGATATGTACGTAGGGTAACTGGCATTTCCAACTTGCGTGGAGTATGTAGGTGAGTGTGTTTGTGTGCCCTGTGATGGATTGGCACTACTCCCAGGGTGTATCCTGTGTAGTGCCCCAATTTTTCCAGGCCTTCAGCTATGCCTTACAGGATAAATGAGGGAGAGAGTGAGAGAGTGTATAAGGTACAGTATGTGCAATGTATATAATGTAACATATAGTGTTATGCATAGCACTTCAAGGAATTATAATTTCGGATGTCAAAGAAATAAGTAAATTTTATCCAAAGTATAAGTCAATTTTATCCATATATTTTCTTTTATTTATTTATATTACTTTTGTAGATTTTCCAACAAGAATGCATTTATTCCAGTAGGTGAAGAGATTTTGTACAAAATGTTTTTTTTTTTCTCTCTACAAAACTTTTAGAGAAATACAGTCATGACCAAAATTATTGGCACCCCTGATTTTTATTTTTATTTTTTATTTTTTTACAGAAAATCAAGTATTTCTCACAGAAAGGTATTGCATTAACACATGTTTTGCTATACACGTTTTTTCTCTTTGTGTGCATTGGAACAAAACAAAAAAGAGGAGGATAAAAAGCTAATTTGACATAATGTCACACAAAACTCCAAAAATGGGCTTGACAAAATTATTGCCACCCTTTCAAAATTGTGGATAAATAAGATTGTTTCAAGCATGTGATATTCCTTTAATACACACAAAGGGAATAGTTTTGTTCCAATATACACAAAGAGAATAAACATGTGTATAGCAAAACATGTTAATGCAATACTTCTGTGAGAAATACTTGATTTTCTGGAAAAAATTCAGGGGTGCCAACAATTTTGGCCATGACTGTATATGATAACTGTACTTTTAGTTAATTAAAGATAATATGTACTTTAGTACATAGTTTGTACTTTAAAATCTTCACCCTGTGACTACATCTGTAAATGCTAACATGTTAACATGCTAGTTGTAGTGAGTTGGAGAAAACAGTCCATTTCCCATGTGTCTTCTCTGTCTCTGATCTCCCTGCCGACATTTCTGATGTGAATAAGATTTGGGTTAGAATCTCTGTGGAAACTTTTCAGGCCAAAAAGTTCTTGTCTTGCTTAAAACAGCATTATCTTATTACATATCTAGCTATTTCAATTCTCTGGATTTACAGTCCTACAGAGAGTCAAGATTGTTAGATGTTCAATATTTTTGAGTTGTCCACTCATTCATCGGTAAGTGTGTTTTATAAGCTGCTACATGCTTAAAGATGTATCCGTTTATCTTTTTAAACATTTCTGACCCTTCAAGATTTTGTGTGAACACGAAAATGTATAAAAATCACATGATCTCCATCTTTGTTTCTTCTTTGCAGAATCTCTAGTCACCTGACGAAGTACACCTTTTTGAGAAGTTTGTGTAAATTTTGCATATTGAAATAAAGTCAGGTTTTTTGAGGGGATTTCTTATGTTATACACATTGTTTTAACTAAATAAATAGTTCAATCATCATTTAAACATTCATCTGTTATAATGATTATAGATTTGATTGCTTAAGCTAAAATATAAAACACAGAACAGATCTTTAAATAGTGTAGTATGTTTTATTTTATATTTCAATTATAAAATTTATTTATTATTTTAGCATTGTAATGATAAGGATGTAACAATGGGAAAATTTTAATAGAATCACATTGACTGAAATGAAGTTGGGCCAAGAAGGTTTAAAACAGTTTAAAATTGATAACTTGTGTACGCGGGCATGATGAGTGATTTACATCATAATGTTTTATTTTAAATTGTTATTATTTACATTATTAGCAATTAACAATTGTTGCCTTAAAGGACACATATTACACTTCAGGTGTATGCTGTTGCTGGAAAATAATCTAATTTACGCTAGTGACAGTGATGCTGCTTCACATCGCAGGTTATTTTCCTATGACAAAATGACATCAAGTGTTTTATTCTTTATAGGAAGATTTTATTGAATTACAAATTCCTTATACATTTTGGATCAATGTATACATTTTTGGTTATGAAATTAAAATATTTAAAAAATATAATAATCTTTATGTTTATAATATTTTGAAATAAAAACTTTTACTCTTACTCCTAACTCTTTAAAAGGCTATTATTTAGTAAAAAAAAAAAAAAAATAATAATAAAAAGATTACTTTCATACTGAATAATAGCAATTAATATTTTAGCCTTTTTACTATAATACATTAGGTTGTTTTATTTTTTACTTAGTTTTTTTTATTATTTTACATTTGTATGTATTGTTTCATTGTCAATTATCAATTGCTAAAATAATTTTTATAATTTGCTCATAATTGTACATTTAAACTGATATTCATTCATTATTTGTTTTTTCATCTTTTTAGTTTGATAATGTAAATATAAATACAAAACTCAATGTAATTAAAAAAAACTTTTTGTAATTTTTTTGTAGATCTTGTTGTATCAGATATTACTCTAATTCAGGTAATATCATTAAATATAATTAAATAATTGCTTTAAAGAGCACTTATTGTTATATTATTATATATTTATAATTCATCAAAAAAACTTTTTATTTATGTTTAAACATTGCGATGGGTCTAGAAAATCTTGAGACAAAAATGTATTTATTTTTTCCATTTTGGTATTGCCCAGGGTTTAAACAAGCCAATTAGATTTTCCTCCTGTTTGACCTCATAAGAAGCCGGGTTGTTGCACAGCTCTGCTGGTATCTGGAAGCGTGTGGCTCATCATCAGCTTATTTGCACAGACACTGAAACAGTGTGCTTGGAAGAGGAGTGAAATAAGGGATCATCTAAGTATTTCAACTGGAGTGTTAACACTGCTGGATCTCTCGGAGAACTGTGTTACAGATTTGTTAAAGAAAGAGTAAAATATGGGAGCTTTAAGAATAACACTTATGGATAATATCATAGCAGATTCAGTAATATCATCACGTATCTGTACTGTAACATATGTAACGGTATCTGTAAATATCCTGTAGTCGCCTTATGAATGTAAATCGTATCGCATGCAACCCGAATAACACTATCTCTAAAAATCTGTCTGTTCATTTGTGTCTCTACATCTGTCGTTTGCACCTCAGACCTGAAGAGAAGTCTGAGATTTTGTCTTTCACATCCTATTCTTCCTATAGCAGCATGTCTATTCAAACTCTTTTTACTTTGCTTGAGTAAGTTGGGACTGCTGTTATCTCTCTCTCTCTCTCTCTCTCTCTCTCTCTCTCTTGTTATAAGGAAGTCATGACTCCTAAATGATGAGGCACGGGAATCTTGATCTTTCGGTTTTTGTTTTTTTTCCACTTATATAGATGTGCCTCTGAGAATTCTGATAATGGATGTGTTGCTCAAAGCAGCGAGCATGGCCTCGATGTACGGGCTCGCTATTAAAAACTGAAAGGCTCATATTTTCACTATCAATGAGGCTGAACGTGATCTGGTGTCTGGTAAGCAGAATGTGGATTCCAAATGAAAATCATAAATTTTCTACAAGGTAGCGTTTTTACGG
Source organism: Clarias pachynema (assembly GCA_030014365.1). NCBI lineage: Eukaryota > Metazoa > Chordata > Actinopteri > Siluriformes > Clariidae > Clarias > Clarias pachynema. The sequence continues at coordinate 20,920,404 of JAQMYL010000010.1, read as the reverse complement.
CGGCGTCCGTTTCTGACGTAAACACCTTCTCGGTGACATCGCACATCATTTATTGCTCATCGGCATTACAGCTCAAAAAATGAAAAAGAAAAAAAAAGATTTACAGCCGTGTAAGTAGTAATGTAATTATAAGCCCTTTTAGAGACAAAATATACGGTTATATAACATATAACTCGCCACAACTTTCCATATGTTATTCTATAGGACGGAGTATGTCCTTACTCCCTGCTAGTTATCAGCTTTTTACATATGGTTCAACTTTACACCCTCTCTTCTGTGGGGCCCGAATGCTAACACACACACATACACACACATACACACACACACACACACACACCTGGGTTTCATTCCCACTCTAAGCCATCTATCGCAGTAGTGCAAGATAGGGCTATCTCAATCAGCCGAAACACTGGTAGCCCGAGAGTAAACACACAAGTAAAATCAGAATACATTTTTTTATCTGATCATTTGCAGAATTTTACAGCCAAGTTATTAAGTAAAATTACAAACGTATACAGTAGTTAGTGTATTTGTGTAAATATTACACATAATTGTTTAATAATTGTATTAAAACAGTATTCCAATAGAATTTTCTTAAAGAATTTAAAATGTGTGAGTTGACTGATGAGGTTTAATTTGGTGTTTCTGGAAGGAGTCTTCAGTGTTAATGTGGGAAAACATGTAACTTGTAAACCTGTACAGTAAGATGGGTTTTTGTTTGTTTGTTTTGTTTAACTACAAGTTTGTTTTTTTCATAAAAACATAATAAAAATGATAATAATTCTGGTATAAGAAGAATTAAAAACACACAGACTTCAGGATGTGCTGTTGTGGGAAAGTAATCAACTTTCCGCTAGTCACAGTGGTTCTGCTTCACACTGTTGGTTAATTTCCTATGACAGAATGATACCAAGTGTTTTATTCTTTTCAGGAAGTCTTAATGGAATACAAATGACATTATAGATTTTTGGATCAATGTATCACTTATTTGTTTTGAAGTTAAAATATTTAAATGTATAATACTAATTATTTTATAATAATTTTAAATTGAAATAGAATTTTTTAACAATTTAAAGCAGTGAAACTTTTTAAAACTTTTTAAAAGGTAGATATTTGATTACTTTTATACTCTATAATAGCAATTAATATCATAGCATTTTTTACATAATATTACATAAGTTGTTAAATTTTTTACTACTTAGTTTCTTTTTTTATTTTACAATTGTATATATTTTTCTCTCTGAATTTGTCCATAATTGTACATTTAAAACAGAATATTTGTATTTTATCTTTTTTTTTTTTGATAATGTAAACAAAAACGTTTAAAACTTTTGTAATTTTTTTTTTTGTAAATCTTCTTGTTGTCATTGTAAAGAGTGAATTTTTTTTTTTTTTTTCTGGACCCATTAGCAGCTTAAAGAGTAAATATACCATATATATGTATACAGCAGTATATAGTGAAAGTATACATATATGTTTTTTCTTATATATAATACCATATTCAAATATAATATGCACTTATGCAATTAGAAGTTCTGAAGAAGTTGCTGATCATGTGATCAGATCACACCAAACCACTTTCATTCTCCCAAACCCTCAGCTGTATTTTGAGCCCCACCTCCCTTTCTATCCACCCCAAACTTCTTCCCGCCCCCAGTTGTGTCAATCTCCTCAGAACCATCATCATTTGTAGTGCTGCTTCATGCCTCATCCCCACTTGACCCTGATGACCCCTGAGAGGTCCCACAAGGCTGCGCTCTGGGTCCGAGGTAAATGTTCTTCATGCACTTAGAGAGGGTTCAGTCAGAGGATCAGGGAGTCTGAATCTGAGTGTTATCCTGAGGCTTATGGTGGGATTAAGTTCTTTTGAGTAATTGACTATTTGCTATTTGGAAGGTGAAATTGGCTTTGGGTTACCAGTTGGGTCGTGTAATCCGGGCTTTTGGGACAACACAGAAAAGTAGTTGTTCAATTCTTAGTTGATTTATGTGGTGAAAGGTGTAAAGTGAAATCATTTGACTTGTAAAGGGACAGCTGTCAGGAACCGGACGAATAAAACCTCGACCATCTTCATGAGCTCATGGTTGTTGGTGTCTGTTTTTAGAAATTGCTAATCTCATAGGGTTTTCATCTTGTTGATGAGATCAATTCAGTGAAGGACAGTCCGACTGGTTCTACAGTATATCACCACTCTTTACATGCGTGATGAGCAGAAAAGCTTCTCAACACACACATAAAAAAGCTACACCAAGACAAGCGCACATCACCTTACAGTCCAGTCAGTTAAGAGCAAGGACGATAATCTGTGTGATGCTAATGTACTAAACATAGCATCTTTTCTACAACGCTGACTGCTGCCATGTTTGTAATAAATACAGTCTATTTAATGAATTGTGACTAACTTCATTACATTTAATTTTATGTTTGTTTAATACAGTACGTCTCGCCTGTCATTACCTCCCATGTGATTTGGTCATTCTATATATGGAACAAGGAAAAATGTGGAAACTCTGAAAGGAAAAATTTCACACTTTCTGCAATCCAGATGATTCTGGCCGAGCCACAGCTGAAAGCAAGGCTACCGACTGAGAAACGCTCGCTATAGGTTAAACCAATGCAGATGTATCTTCATGCCACACACACACACACACACACACACACACACACACACACACACACACACAGTATTCTTTCCAGACCTTTTCACACAATTTACACAGAATTCATTCCCCTATTTTTTACAGAAATGTGGTGTAATGATGTAGTTTAGTGATGTTACGAGATGATGTGTAGTGATGTTGTATATTGATGTTGTGTACCGATGTTGTGCATTGATATTGTGTGTTGATGTTGTGTAACAATGTTGATGATTGTGTGATGATCTTGTGCACTGATATTGTGCAGTGATGTGTAGTGATGATGTGTAGCGATGGTATGCGATGATGTTGTGCAGAGATGTGTAGTGATGTTGTGCAGTGATGTGTAGTTATATTGTGTAGTGATGTTTTGTAGTGATGTTTTGTAGTAATGTTGTGTATTGATCTTGTGCAGTGATGTTGCATAATGATGCTGTGTGATGATGTTGTGTGATGATGCTGTGCAGTGATGTGAAGTGATGTTGTGTAGTGATGTTGTGTAGTGATGTTGTGTAAGGATGTTGTGTAGTGATGTGTAGTGATGTGTCGTGATGTTGTGTAGTGATGTTGTGTAACGGTGTTGTGTAGTGATGTTGTGCAGAGATGTGTAGTGATGTTGTGTAGTGATGTTGTGTAGTGATGTTGTGTAAGGATGTTGTGTAGTGATGTTGTGCCGTGATGTTGTGTAGTGATGTTGTGTAGTGATGTGTAGTGATGTTGTGTAGTGATGTTGTGCATAGATTTGTAGTGATGTTGTGCAGAGATGTGTCGTGGCGTTGTGTAGTGATGTTGTGTAAGGATGTTGTGTAAGGATGTTGTGAAGTGATGTTGTGTAGTGATGTTGTGTAGTGATGTTGTGTAGTGATGTTGTGTAAGGATGTTGTGTAGTGATGTTGTGCCGTGATGTTGTGTAGTGATGTTGTGTAGTGATGTGTAGTGATGTTGTGTAGTGATGTTGTGCATAGATTTGTAGTGATGTTGTGCAGAGATGTGTCGTGGTGTTGTGTAGTGATGTTGTGTAGTGATGTTGTGCTGTGATGTTGTGTAGGGATGTTTTGTAGTGATGTTGTGTAGTGATGTTGTACCGTGATGTTGTACTGTTATGTTGTGTACCGATGTTGTGTAGTGCTGTTGAGTAGTGATGTTTTGTACCGATGTTGTGTAGTGATATGTAGTGATGTTGTGTAAGGATGTTGTGTGAGGATGTTGTGTAGTGATGTTGTGTAGTGATGTGTAGTGATGTCGTGTAGTGATGTTGTGCAGAGATGTGTCGTGATGTTGCGTAATGATGTTGTGTAGTGATGTGTAGTGATGTTGTGTAGTGATGTTGTGCAGAGATGTGTCGTGATGTTGCGTAATGATGTTGTGTAGTGATGTTGTGTAAGGATGTTGTGAAGTGATGTTGTGTAGTGATGTTGTGCCGTGATGTTGTGTTGTGATGTTTTGTAGTGATGTTGTACCGTGATGTTGTACCGTTATGTTGTGTACCGATGTTGTGTAATGGTGTTGTGTAGTGATGTTGTGCAGTGATGTTGTGCAATGATGATGTGCAGAGATGTTTAGTGATGTTGTGTACCAAATTTGTGTAGTGATGTTGAGTAGTGATGTTGTGTAAGGATGTTTTGTAGCGATTTTGTGTACCAATGTTGTGTAGTCGTATGTAGTGATGTGTAAGGATGTTGTCTAGTGATGTTGTGTAGTGATATGTAGTGATGTTTTGTAGTGATGTTGTGTAGTGATGTTTTGTAGTGATGTTTTGTAGTGATGTTGTGTAGTGATGTTGTGTAGTGATATTGTGTAGTGATGTTTTGTAGTGATGTTTTGTAGCGATTTTGTGTACCGATGTTGTGTAGTCGTATGTAGTGATGTGTAAGGATGTTGTCTAGTGATGTTGTGTAGTGATATGTAGTGATGTTGTGTAGTGATGTTGTGTAGTGATGTTGTGTAGCGATGTTTTGTAGTGATGTTTTGTAGTGATGTTTTGTAGCCATTTTGTGTACCGATGTTGTGTAGTGGTATGTAGTGATGTGTAGTGATGTTGTGTAGTGATGTTGTGTAGAGATGTGTAGTGATGTTGTGTAGTAAGGTTGTGCGATGATGTTCTGCATGTTGTATCTGATGTAGAAACACGGTCAGTGCAGAACTTTCAGGAATTCGTTCTTTAGGGAAAAGAAGCAACAAAAGAAACTTTATTTGTTCTCAGACTCGTGCCAGCGCTGCACACTTGGTTAGAGGATATACACACTACACACTTCCTGTTCCGAGCACAGCAGGCGTCGTGAGCAAACACACACTTTTCAGTTCATCATGACTGGGTAAAGTTGTTGTTTTTGTGAAATGATGCGAGCTGCGTTCACATCTGGCGGGGAGTTTAGGAACGCCTCCGAGCCCGAGCCAGTGTCTCCGAACAGCTGTGTTTCCAGACCCCACATTGTTTTGTTGCTTTGCATTGATTTTCCTCTTCTTCTTTTTTCCCCCCTCTTTTCCCTCTCACTATTTCCCACGTCTGCGCTTTGATCCCTGTGGGATTATCTGCAGAGAGATTCTCAGGGAAGTGTGTGCACCTCCTAATCAACTCTCAGGACGCCGCAGCGCCACGTCCTAATCTGCTTATTGAACACACCTCTGGATTTACATTCAGCTTCGTCTGCACTTCTTCACTCCATCACTTCCTCACTATGTTAATGTTACAGCAGGGACTGGCTACCGGTGTCTGTCTCCACACACACACCCACATGCACACACACTCATACATACACGCGAACACGAGAGATAGACAGACAAACTGAGAAACAGACAGAGAGACAGACAGGGCCTGAGTGAGCTCTGCTGTATGTCAGTGGTACAGAGAGATCAGAGACAGTCGTTCCTCCAGAGTTTATTCTCTGAACAGATTAAGACTTTAATAGCGAGAGATCAGAAGTCAGGAGTCAATGTTCAGCAGATTAGTGAACTCTCTCTCTCTCTCTCTTTCTCTCAGTGTGTGTGTGTGTGTGTGTGTGAGTGTGTGTGTGTGTGTGTGTTAATGACTTGACTCGGAGGTGGCGGTTAATGACTGGACAATCGACCTGTTGCCTAATGTGTAGGCTAATGGAAAAACGACGCATCGGAGCGTGCGGAGCTCATAAATAAACCCTCCGCTATATGATCAGCTCATTACTGAAGGAATCTGGAGCGCACTTCGTTAATCGATCCATATCGATCCGGTCAAGTTTGGGAAAAGAAAACACCGGGGAGGAACGTCTGGAAAAGAGGGAGGCCGTGGCCGCTAATCCAGAGCTAGCATTACTATTGCGTGGATGCAGAGGTGGAAAGTAACGAATTACATTTACTCGCGTTACTGTAATTGAGTAGCTTTTTTGTGTATTTCTACTTTTTAAAGTAGTTTTTAAAATCTGTAATTTTACTTTTACTGAAGTACGTTTTGTTTGAAGTATTGTACTTCGCTACATTTTAAATCATATTCGCTACTGAGTAAAAAATAAATAAATGAAAATGCTAAAATGATGAAAATATTATGCTTTGTATAAATGCCTCGTTGCGCTCGCATGTATCATGTCCTGGTCGCGCACCGCTCAAGACTCCACTCCAGGTTTTCTGACTGTCCCCACATCGGCATCTACCTGGCCTTCCACACGGTCGCTTCCGCCCCGAGAGTGACGTCATCGACTAGCGCGACCATAAACCGAAGAGAGACGCGGGAAAGAGGAAAGAGATTGTGATTTTGACGTTTTGATATTTGGTTGTGTATTCTGGTTTTGACTTTTTGCCTCACATTGACTTTGATTATTGCTTTGTCCCTTTGGTTTGGTTGGTCTTTGTATATATTTGTAGATAATTTCACTGTATGT
>JAQMYL010000010.1:20885719-20895719 GCA_030014365.1 Clarias pachynema | reverse complement strand
AGACAGACTGATGATAGGTACTGTAGACATGATAGATAGATAGATAGATAGATAGATAGATAGATAGATAGATAGATAGATAGATAGATAGATAGATAGATAGATAGATTATTATCGTGACGTTTTAATTCAAGATATATTTAAGTAATTCATTTGTTTTAATTAAATTGTAGCCTCGTTTAAACCACATGAAAAGATGATGTTCTGTAAGACACATGTACAATTATGTGTTTTTTATTCTTTAACTGAAAAAGTTAAATCGTGTGTTTTTGTAAATAATTTTAAAAAACGCAGACGAATTAAATTTGGGGCTTTCCCGAACACTAAAATACTGTAGAACTAAATATTAAAAATCAATTTAATTTTAGCATATAGTAAAGAAAATTAATAATTGCGCATAGAAAATTTTTAAGACTTAGATTTTTCAGCAAGATGCTGATTTAAATGACTGAGAAGAAGCTAAATTGTGTTTGAATTAGTAGGTGCTCGGCTGTGTGCGTGTGTGTGTGTGTGTGTGCGCGCGCGCGCGGATTGATCCTTCTCCGTGCTGACGTCATCGCTCTTCTCACTGACTAGATTAATGTCAATGCGAGTTAATTGTAATGGATTAAAGCTTATTAGAAAATCCATAAAAGAGCAAAGAGCTGAAATCCACTCCTGATGCTGAACTCGTGCTTAAAAGAAAGAAAAAAAAACATTTTGTTACAAATGATTAAGGTGTCGAAATTATTCTTCTGACTGTCCTTACAATAATGTTCCTGTAAAGTCCATACAGTAACATGAACAGTAACTATGTTCATAAAGTAACATGAACATTCGTAGGAAATCTTTTAAAAAGATTCGAGCAAATATTGCAGTTAAGCTGTTGATATTATCATTACTGGTTTTTGATTTATTTATTTCAAACTATGTTTTATGAATTGCCGGTTTATCCGCTTGGTGTATGATGTAGCATGGGCATCAAACAGTGTGGTCAAGGAGCATGAGGACATTCTGTGTCCAGGGCCTGGCCGCCTTCTGATTCTCCCGTATTTAATTTTAGAATAATTTTTATAATGTTAAGTGATTTTATAGCCTTTTAGCGTCGACGCTATAAACTGAATCAGCAATGTTAGGAGGCATTGTTAAAATGCGCATTTTCCCTTAAACAAAAAATTAATGAATTAATTAATTAATTAAATGCACCCTCATTACGGAACCTATTATTGGGGTTTATATTTAAGAAAAAAATAAAATTTCAATATCTAAATTATTGCACGTGAATAGAAGTCGACAAGCAAAACCACTTCCTACTTCCATTTACGTCCTCAGTTTATGTGATCGTGTGAGGCGACAGAAAAATAAAAATGAATGTTCACTCAGTCTCTCTCTAAACCACTGTTCAGGGTCGCGGGAAAATAAATTATTTTCATTAAATAAATAAATAAATAAATAAATAAACGCTCATCCGACATTTCTTTTAGTGCAGGGAGGGGGAGAGAGGGGGGGAGAGAGAGAGAGAGAGAGATAGAGAGAGATCAATACTATTAGCCATACACAACATTCAATTCAAAGCCGGATAATTTTTGGTTCTTAATTGCGCATTTAATTAATTTAAACTTATTTACTTTTGTTTTTTGATTATGAAAGTTAACTAATAATGGTGGGGGTTGTAAGTATACACTATACGCGCACATTGAGATACGTGCACGCATCTGCATTTTTCCCAGCATGCTGTTCATTGCGCTTTTCTTGAAGAGGGGAATTCGGATAATATTTTTTGACTTGCAGCAGATTTTCTCTGCAGTCCCTCGAGGCTTTCTTTTTTTTTTTTTTTTAGAAACTGAAGGCCCACGGGAGTCTATTTTGACGGCAGACTTTGAACTTTGACCTTTAGGGTTTCCCATTTTGTGTCGCTGTGGTTGCGCGTGACGGCACGTTTGTCGCTTTTCAGACAGAAAACAAAAACCCGTAATTAGCGTTTGGTCAACATTCTAAGGTGAAGGTTGTATTTTTGTTATTTCTAAATTTAACAACAAAAGGGGGAAATAGATAAAGGGAAGTAATTTTAGACTGAATAAATTGGAATGGATTTATCAAATGTCGGGAGACACAGGTACATCTAATTTGGGGGGATTAAAAAGCAATAAATCTCTGATACATGAAATGACATTTATGATTGGTCGATAGATACAATAATGTGAAGGTGAAAGGTCAGACAGGTAAATGTTTTAGAAATTCAGCCTGTTTTTAATTAGATAGATAGATAATTCCCTCTTAAATTAGAATTAATGTGAAGGCTAAATGAATGACGATCTTGACAATACTGAAGGGAAAACATTTTTTTCTTTTCAAAGTTACTATGTGAGACGTGGAATTAACTTTCATTTTATATCAAATAGATTGCATGAAATAAAGCACGCGTTTGTTCACAAATTTGATCACACTTTGATTCTATAAAAAGTTTTTTTTTCTTCTTTTTTTTTATTATTTCAGACAACATAATGCCTAAACAGGTGAAAATCTTTGGTTTGAAGCATCTGTTCAGTTTACGTCATTGTGTGGAATTTGTGCGAGGTTTTCTTTCTTTTTTTAAAAAAATGATGTAGGACAGTGCAATCACAAAAAAAATCTAAAAAGTATGACACAGGACTGTTTAAAAAAAAAAGAAAGAAAGAAAAGAAAAGAACAAAAAATGCCAGCAAGTAAGGAAGAACCACATGTCTTAACCTTACCTGAATTTTAAATATATACATCTTACAATTTTGGCTGTTATATATTTATATTTATATTTATAGAAATCTTCATAGAGTCCATAAATTTGTACAGAATTAAATAAGGAATTCTTGTCCGCTTCTTCGTGTCAGAAGGTCGCTTTGGGTCAGCGTCCATTAAAAAAATGTCCTCAGAGTCTTTCTTTTTATATCATTGAGTGATTAAATTAAGAGATGAGGAGGGAGAGGAGATCGGTGGAAATGATGTTCTTCTCCAAATAATAATAATAATAATAATAATTATAATAATAATAATAATAAACAGGTTTCCAGCATATTTGGTGCTTGGATCCCTGATAGACAAACTGTAGTGCCAATCGTTTGTTTGTTTTTGCTGTTTTGTTTTTAAATAAAATTCACGGAGAAAAAGAAAATTATGAATGGGTTTATTGTGGCTGTTATAATCATTATTGAACCAGGATTAATCCTCATCCTCGGCTTGTTCCTGCACGCTGCTACTCGCTGTCCTCCTTGTCCTCCTGGATGGTGGTGGTGGAGTGGTTGTAGAGTCCCTGTGCCATCAGCTGCAGAGCCAGTCCGTTCTTGTAGCCGCTCGCCTTCTTGATCTTGGCTCGCTTGTTCTGGAACCAGATTTTGATCTGCGACTCGTTGAGGTTGAGCTCCTGCGCCAGGGACTGTCGTCGCTGCTCTGTGATGTAGCGGCTCGCCTGGAACTCCGCCTTGAGCCGCTGCAGCTGCTCGGCCGTGAACGCGGTGCGAGGCCGCTTGTCCTCCTTGCTGCTCTTCTTCTTCTTCAGCTTCCTGGTCCTCGGTCCTGGTCCAAGAACAACGGTGGAAAAAGAAAACCGAAGACAGCACGTAAATATCATAAACAGCAGCAACCCTCATATCACCACATATTTGTTTATTCTTTATTTACTCCACTTGTTCACCGTCCTTTGAGCATCATGATTTCATGGAGATACAACCAAGATGCCAAACATTTTGCATGCACAGCATATTCTTTATTTATTCGTTTGTAGTTTTGGCACGTGACATACTCAGAATGCTGCAGTAAGCCATCCAAATGATCCTTAAAGCATTCTACAGATAAAATGAAAATGACCTTTAATACTTTTTATATGTCAGCCTATGACCGAATCATGTTTTAGTCTTTGGTATGAGCGCCATTTCAACACAAACACACACACACACACACACACACCACGTATTTACAAGTATTTAGCATGTGAGACACTCTTGATCTCTGGGTAAATATCTAACAAATAAACTTAAATATTATATGCATACTAAAGGAACATACAATTACAGGAACAAAGAATAGTACCTCTGGTACCCTTAGAGAACTTTAACAATAGGTGATGGAAATATGCATTTACAATTATGTAGCAACCAAGGCGTATTTCCCTCTTTGAGCATCACGTGTGATTCCATTAAAGCCTGACTTGTGCTCTATTTTTTTGTTTTATTGCTTTTTTGTTGTTTGTTTGTTTGTTTGTTTTGGCCACGTGCGATCCTTCGAGGGCTGCAATATGTTTTGCAAATGAAATGAACCCTTGAGCTTTCAGCTTCAGTGTTACGTCAGTGCAGTGGACTGAAAAAAACAACACTTTTCCAACGTCGCAAATATTTTACATGCAAAGATTTATTTATTTCTTTTCTTATTTATTTTTAAATATATTGTTATTTATTTTTTATTCTTTTTTTTTTTATGCTGACAAGAACAGGGAATGAACCCTCGGGCGTGTCATCCTAGAGGTACCTTAAATTACTCTGAAAAGTAAAACGTGTTTAATAAAATAAGCCCAGTATTCCTGTTGTAGTTTCACAATTTATGATTTTAATATATTTCTATTGCTTGTCGTAAATAAATGAAGAAGTATATATTATTTTAATGTCCGCTTTAAGTTAGCATCAAGTGGACATCTGAACTACATTTAATGCGTACTTTTTACCTGGTTTTATGTTGTTCCTAAAAATTGCATTTAAAGGTACAGTCATATTTAACAGTCCACTGATGTTCGGTAAAAAAAATAAAAAAATAATTAAAAAAATTAAGCTAAAAACAACGCCAACGATGCCAGTAGAAATCCAGCGACGGGGCGCAGTACAGTTTGGTGCCGTTCTTCTCGGAGTGTGCGAGTAATTGTGTTTTTCCCGCATGTCAGGAGCCGAAACTTTAAAAAAATAATAATAATAATAATAATAATAATAATTCACAAAATCGGCAATATTTAGTCATTTATCAATGCTTAGTTTTTTGTCAGGGGGAAAAGTGTCTTTAGAAATGATATTCAAAATGCAGTTCTCTTGTTCTATTAGCATAAAAATCGCCTTGAAAATATAATTTAAGATAAATAAAATTAATTAAGTAAGCAACATTCGCTAATTAAAGGCTCCGCGTCATTAAAAACGCACTCACTCGATGCTCTTAATATTTTTTGAAGTGTGAGTGTTGTGCAAAGAATCTTGTTTTATTCCCTGTTGTTAGCATCACTGTGTGCGCGCGCGCGTGTGTGTGTGTGTGTGTGTGTGAGAGAGAGAGAGAGAGAGAGAGAGAGAGAGAGATTGTGTTTCTACCAAACCAAACTTTTCCACTTAGCTAATCATATAGCCTATTGGTTTATTAATTAATTTATTGTTTTTTATTTTGCTAACTGGAATAATTCACTATTTTACGCTAAAAGGAGACAGAACTAATGAGATACTTGATTTAAAAAATATAATTCTCCTAGCTATTAGTGTGATATCAGTCTAAAGACTAATAAGCTACTGATACAGTATACTGTACAGCATGCGAGTGCGACATTGACATTGTTTATGTGGCATTTTGTTTAGTTTAGGTTGGATTTTAAACCTCGGATCTAAAAGTTAAACGTATACACTTCAGTACAGCGGTGCAGAGGGAACTTTGCAAGAAGTAGTGTTTTCCCCCCACACAACAAAACTTTAAAAAAAAAAAAAAAAAAAAGAAAGAAAGAAAGAAAGAAAGAAAGAATCGAAGAAATAAATACAGCCGATTATATTTAATCTGTATTCTTTCTTACTTTTACGCTTTAGATGCCTGCTACATGTTAGGCCTCAATCCACTAATCTCGGTTCGGCACACACACACACACACACACACAGACACACGAACGTTTGGATGCACTGCAGAAGAAAAAAAATTTTAAGAAATTTTTTTTCTTTCAACAAAAATAAATTGTTTCCTTTCCTGATTTGTTATTAGAATGTATTACAAGTTTACTCCAAAAACTTGATTCTTCTTTTTCCTGTTGTTATTATTATTATTATTATTATTAGCTTCTTTAATAATGAGTCTTCGTGTTAGTGTGTGTTAGTGTGCTAAATTTCACTCTGCTCTCTCTTTCTCTCTCTCACACACACACAAACACACACACACACACACACACACACACACATACACACGCTACACTAGGGCTTTATTTCCACCACAATACGCGTGTGAGCATTTACACTCATATCATATGTACAATTATTAAACTAATGGATAAACAATGCTACATTTACAGATTCTTAGTTTGGACTCAAAAGCTTGATTTAGACTTCTGTTCTGATGTTGAAGTGCACATGACTGCCTGATCAAAGTGAAAGTTTCTGACGTTGCATTCAAAAATTCAGAAATCAGATTCGATCTTTCTGTTTTCTTTGCTTTGTAAATTCGGAGCTTTGAGGCACGCGGTTCTTGCATTAGGGAAACACATTGTGATGTAATAGCTGCACTTGTGCACGAGACGCACTAATGAGAAGATCATTGACTTAATTAGGGAAGAGTTTTTGCAACACTCAACGTTTAACACACTGTCAGTGCACACACACACACACACACACACACACACACACACACACTACATCTACACTTCACTTCTGACCATTCAATATTCTGGTTAGTAATATATATATATTGTCATGTTTGTGAGCAATTAGCCAAATAATATATAGTACACATTTGTTTCTTTGCTGCTACTTCATCAAGAAATATTTGCTGTTTTTCATCTATCATCTCATGGACAATTTATTTTCACTATACCTCAACTCACTATATCACAGATTACTGCATTGTGTCGTGTTGTTCTTTGTTTGCACATTTGCACGTGCCCTTTATGTGTTTTTGTATAGTTCTTAGATGTTTTTATTAATTTATGGTGTTAATTTGTCTTAGCTAGTCAGTTAATTAGGTTGTTGTCTGAGCTAGTTTTGTTTATTTATGTCGTGTAGCACCTTGATCCTTGAGGAAAGTTCCGTTTCACTGTGTACAGAACTGTATATGGCTTAAATGACAAATTATTCGAACTACGGTTCAATGTCCATGTGCATAATTAGATTAGAATTAAATCCAAGAAATGTATTTATTTATTTATATGATGCAGTTGTGTTGGAACTTTGCAGTCCTTAAATGCAGATAAAAGCAGTGGTGCACTATTTTATAACATAACCATCACGTGACAAAACTTTTGCAACTAAGACTGTGTGCTGAACTGTGTATGGTTCGAAATGACATTGAAAGTCTACGATCTACGGTTAAATATGCACATTGCCTAATTAGATGCGAATTAAATCCAAGACATTTATTTATATGATGCGTGTGGCTTGGAGCTTTGCAGTCCTTAAATGTGTTAATAAGACGCTGATAAAAGCAGGTAATGGTGCATCATTTTATAAAATGCATGATACGTGGAAAACTTTTGCAGTTAAGTCTCACAATGTACTGTGTACTGAACTGTATTGAAATGACAATCAAAGCCTACGTGACTCGACTTGACTTCGATCTACAGTTAAATATCCGGATTGTGTAATTAGATTAGAATTTAATCTAAGAAATGCACTTTTTCTTTATTTCTTTATTGATATTATGCATTTGTCTTGGATATTTGCAGTCCTTAAATGCTAATATGGTTGAAATGACAATAAAAGCCGACTTGATTTACTTAATCTTTAGCTAAATATCTAGATTGAAATGTATTTATTCATTGATTTATTTAAATATTTATATGATGCATGTGTCTTGAATGTTTGTAGTCCTTAAAAGCTAATAAGACGCTGATGAAAGCAGGTGGTGGTGCATCATTTTATAATTAAACGTTTGCCTTTAAAATAGCTCTAATTGGTAAAATATTTTTATAGGCTCATTGTTTGGTAGCAAAGCTATTATTATTATTATTATTATTGAATTATTATTATTATTATTATTATTGAATTATTATTATTATTATTATTATTATTATTATTTCCAGGATTGTAAACAGAGCACAAACAAAAATATAATATACTATATACTCATTGACGCGCGTGCTCCCGGAGTGATAGTAACGGAGCTCCGCGTGCCTCAGATATCCAACACTAGGATGAAGAAGCCTCACCGGATGAGGGTCTGTCCGAGTAGCGCGTGCAGTAGACCCAGGCGGGCCACAGCAGCGGTTGTGAGTCCTTGGACACCGGCGTGCTCGCGCTCGTGCTTGTCGTCGTCGTTGCTCCCGCTGCTCCGTCTCCACCTCCGCCGCCGCTCGCGCCGTTCACCGCCGAGGGGCTCGCGCTGTCCGCGCACTTGGCGCTTCCCTCGTGCGGCACCTTGGACAACGACGACGACGATGGCGATGAAGAGGAAGAGGAGGAAGACGGAGATGAAGATGACGATGAAGACGAAGATGAAGTGCGGTGCTCGGCGGTGGAATCCGCGCGCGATGACGGCCTCGCGACCACGTTGTCCCTGCTCGAGAGCAGCTCGCGCTTGCAGCCGAAGTCGGGCCGCAGGATGTTGTCGATGAAGAAGTTCGTGGTGCGGTGGACCTGCGGCGCCGCCTCGCGCGCTAGAACCGGAGGGGACGCGCTCTCGCGCTCGGGCGCTTCCTTCCGCTCCTCCATTTATTTCTTATTGTTATTATTTTTCTTTCAACAACAACAACGACAATCCCACTTGTTGCCACCAAAAAATATTTATCCTGGAGTAAAAAAAAAACAACAACAGATGATCTTTAATCTCTAGACGCACCTCGCAGACGCAGCACCATCGGAATGCCTCGTGCACCTTCGCCTTTACCGATTCCTTACTTTACATACATGTATAACACATATATTTGCCTTTCTCTTTTTTTTCTTAAGGATCATAAAACACACACACTCACACTCACACACACATGGCGGTCGGTGATGCTCCGCGGCCCGTGCCTCGCGCCCCCTCGTATGACAGCTCGCGCTTCCTAAACTCTTTCTAAAAATCTTTTCTCTTTCCCCCCCCCTCACCTCCCCCCACCCCCTCCTTAACCGGAAGCACGTGAGCTAGTCACACGTGCAATAAGCCAATAGCACGAGCGCGTTCTCGCTGTCACAGGAAAAAAGGGAGGGCGTCCAATCGGGCTTTACAACGTTTTTAAACAACAAAAGACTGGAGGCGTCTTTAATGTCGGGTACACACACACACACACACACACACACAACCGGCGCGCGCGAACACTTCTGCACACACACGCTCTCTCCCGGTGCTGCGGGGGACGGATAAGGGGGGGGGGGACTTATTATTATGTTTAATTTTACTGATAATAATAATAATAATAATAATAATTATTATTATTATTATTATTATTATTATTTGCAGCAGCAGCAGTGGTACTAATAGTAGTAAGCAATAAATAAATAAGTAGGTAAATAATAAATGCCTAACATGTTGGACTAGTGATCACAAGGTCCGAGGTTCAGAGCCCGGCACCTCTGTCCCCTTTTGGGACCTTGAGCAAGGCCCTAAACCCTCAACTAAGGGCGCCTGTCTAAAGACAAAAATGTAAATAAATAAATAAATAAATAAAACAATAGGCCTACTGTTACATACAAAGTAATAATACTAATAATAATAATGTAAATTATGTTGTTTTATTTATTATTATTATGATTACAGTAATAAGGTGGTATTGTTTTATGTATTTAGTTTTATTATTATTATTATTATTATTATTATTATTAGCAGCAGCTGCAGCAGTAGTAGTAGTAATAGTAGTAAGCAATAAATAAATAAATGAATAATTAAATCCAACAATACTTTTACATCCAAAGTAATAATAATAATAATAATAATAATAATAATAATAACAACAATGTAGGTGGTGTTTTATTTATTTAATTATTATTATTATTATTATTATTATTATTATTATAATAAACGGAACACTATTTTCAGTACACTTCTAACTTGCTTTTTATCTCTACACTACTAAAGATTAAAAAGAATAATTATAATCGTAATAATAGTTTAAGAGCTTGTTCATTATTATATA
>JAQMYL010000010.1:20852199-20862349 GCA_030014365.1 Clarias pachynema | reverse complement strand
GGTATCGGCGAGTACTGAAATGCAAGTACTCGTACTCGTACTCGTTTTCCAAAAAAGTGGTATCGGTGCATCCCTAAGGAAAACACATTCAAACCTAGGAAACAAGGAAATCAGGAAACACTCAAATCTAGTGAAAAATTAAATTAGGAAACAAACAAACTTGGAGAACAAGGAAACTAGGAAACACTCTTAAACTTATGGAAACTTGATAACACACAAACCTAGAACATGAGGAAACAAGGAAACCCAAGCAAACCTAGACAACTAAGAAACTAGGAAACCCATTTAAACCTAGGGAAGAAGGAAACAAGAAAACACACTCGAAGCCAAGAAACACTCATTAACCACTATCTAACAAGGACACAAGGAAATACACTGGGAACTGGGGACCAAGTAGAACAAGTATTAATCAAAGTCTCTATCAATCTTTTCATCTCATTTTCAACACCAGTGTTAAAAAAACTAGCAAACCACATGGAGGTGCTGCACGCTTTTCATTGTTCTGGAAGACTCCTGCGGCATAACAAAATGTCTACCAGCTGTTGGGAGTGCATGGATCTCGCTCCTTCACCACTACACTCTCTCTCTCGGTCATCATTAAGACAAGGCTATGAAGGGAGGCAGCTGGTGTTGTTTATGTGTCTTGTTGCAGGGAATAAAGTACTGACAGCCGTTTGGTTGGAATAATGCACGCCTCCTCACTTCTGGCTTGGAACGGAGTAGGCCTACGCAATATTTGTGGGGATTTCTGCTGTGAAATTTGAGGAACAGGCATAAAAGAACGCAGAACTCTAGTAGCCTTGTCTTGGGATGGAGAAATCTGCCAATTAAATTGCTCTCTCTCTGTCTCTCTCTCAGTTTTACTCTCTGAATATTAACTCCTTGGTAAGATTTAATTTCTGTGTTATTAGCTTTACAGTGACTTAAATATGTATGAAATGTAATTTTCTTGTTGTACTGGAAGGTTCTTAATGAACTGCCCCTCATTACATTCAAGCAAATCACTGAACCTGAGCCGGTAGAAATATACAAAATGGTACACATGCATGCTCAAATGTACTCTACCCCGTTGCAGAGTCTCCTCAATCATCAACACACTCATTAAAAAATGGTCCATTGACTTTCTGTTTTTGGCTAAATAGTAAACAGAGAAATCGTAAGTCGTGTGGTGGCCTGGGAAACCCCTTCTTTTTGTTTTTTTAATAGTGTTCTTAAAATTGTCTTTTTCTGGTATTTGAATCGCAAATCAAGTTCTACCATTTTTAATGTCTAAAATTGAAGGAAATAATGTTTAATGATCCTTTTTTTTGACTGTGGCAAAAGAGCATTATGGGAAATTTAATAGCCAGTATCTAAAATTGAATTGGTTCAGCTACGTTTAACTGCAGCATGTAGCCATCAATAATCTGATGTTAACGGTTTGAGGAAACTTGGCTAGAGAGGTTTTGGATGTCATGCTATTGACTGTAGAGCTCAAGGCAGGATATAAATCAGATAAAGCCATTTTCATGTCATTTCTGTGTAACACATATGGATGTTATATTAAGTATACTACAGGCAAGCAAAACCCTCAATTTTAGGCCAAAACAAAATTTTTAATCTGTTTGTTCAATTGGCTTAATTTTAGCCATGGCATCCTCTGACAGGGTTTCCCAAACTACCTCACAAGTAATCCTAGGGTCTATTAAAAGTGCAAACATTTTGACAGCTGTAAATTTACCCAAGATTCATTCCATTTTGTAAACCACACAGGTTGACACCCTATTTAAATATACAACAATATTATAATCATTATTATACTCTAGATCTGCAAAAACTTAAAGGCTGTTCTTCAGTCCTGATCTTGTAGTCCATTCCATCATCTAGCCCTGATTTGGGACCAGTTGGAACCAATCCCCATCTGAAATATTAGTAAGGCATCAGCCCAGTCTATGCTTAAGGTCACTGGCTTGGACACCTTGTACACTTAGTCTCTGATGGTTTAGTAGTTCCGGCCCTATCACCAGGCACAGGCGCAAGGAACTCTCAACCTGGTCGTATCAGGAGTTCAGCCTGTTCTGGAAAGTTTTCCAATATGGTGTTCTTCCAGAAAACCACTGGCTGGTACTCCGCAGTAAACAGACTCTCATTGTTTCATCACATCCAGCAAGTGAAGGTGCATTGAAAAAAAGAAAAAAAAAACACAAAGACAACCAAAATGTTTAGAGCAGATGCTGGATCCTGTCCACTCTTCAGTTGCGCAGTTCCCAAGCAGTTGGTAGCGAGGTGGTACCAAAAAATGCAGTACTTGTTTAAGGCATCCCTTATGCTAAACCAACTTTTCAGTGCTCTTCTGGGTTCTTTTTGTCAGCAATGTAGGTCAATGTCTATCACACCAAGTTACCTCACCAGTAGGAGTTTCCATCCCCTTTCTCGACCCAAACAGTCAATTTAGAACCCCCCCCTGCCCTGGGCATGGCACCATTTGGGTAGTAAGCACTGTGCGGACTATAGTAGGCCATGGTGGGTCGGCTCCTGTTGGCTGTCAGGCGACGACAGCCAATGGCCATGATAACGGCAATGACCAGGAACAAGATGGCGCCTCCGCCAGCCATGAAGTAATACCAGTTGGGGGAAATAGGTGGCACTGACAGGGTATCTACTGTTGGCTCACTTCTGCCTGGTAGGGCTCCCCCTGGTGGAGAGATATACAACATGTGACTACACCCCACGATACTGCCGAGGCTCATTGTGCAAGCATAGCAGAGTAAAAAATGCACTCTGTCAAGCCGTAAGTAAGGCTAAAGGCCCAAAGTAGGTTAGTTCTTGATCAATGGGTTAATGAGGTAGCAAACTTATTTTACACTAACCTGGGATATACGTTGTCATAATGACTAGGTTTTCATGACTATTTAAAGGCAGGGATAAATGAGGGGCTGCATTCAACTCAGGAATCCAAGCAGGAGAACATGCATTTTTTTCTCTCTATGCACATTTGGAATATTTACATGACGCTGAAAGAAAGCCGATATCTTTTGAATTTAAAAGGGAAAAAAAAAAAAATCCACTCTGAACCTCTTGCATATTAATCTCTAAAATTAGCATATGCCCATCAACAACTTTCAATATTACATTTTTTTAGTTGAAACTTCTTTCAGTGATATGCTCGTCTATTTTCACTTTAGATAACTGTGTCCTAAATTGCTGTTCGACTACCCGCTGAAAAATGTGCGCTGGGAAATCGCCCTAAAGAGCACGCTGCAGTAGCACATTAGTTATTTAGCTTCTCCGTCCCTTTCACCTACTTAGCTGTACGCTATACTCAAACAGATCAGCTCCCAAAGCGTCAACGCCATCACGCTCGTCATGATGTACATATTAGTATATCTCTGCATCGAATTCTGAGTCTTTCCCTTCGAACCAGTGTTTCCTTTACTTCTGTGCTGGACTTTCTTGTTAGTATGACACTGGGGGGAAAAAAGCTGAAAGGAAGCACTTGCTCTTTAAGGAGCAAAACCTGACCATTAAACCATGAAATTTTGTATCATATATGCAAATTCTACCTCTCCACCACTTTACCTTTAGCACCACCTACTAATCAAAAATTACCACCAGAATAAAAAATAAAAAAACAGACCACAAATTTCAGTATTAATATATTTAACGTGTTTCTTTTAAGCTTCGTGGCAACCCTGTTGTTAACTGTGCGGTAACAGCATTAGGAGGATGCCTGGCACATTACATAGTTGTTTAGCTTGCTGATTAGCCCTGCAGTCCAACCAGAAGCCTGGTACTATTTGAGTCGTCTTCATTATAGCAAGAGGAAGGTTGTGGAGTAGCAGAATTTACCTGACACAAAGTCTGAAACCAATTACCGAAAATTCAGCCAGGCCTCATCGAGTCCTGTTACTCAAAATAACTACGGCTCTGGAACAAGTTTGCACTTGTTTTTTTTTTTTTGTTTTTTTTTTCTCCCTGTCATATCTGCAACGTTTGCTAAAAAGAACGCTGAGCACAGACAACCTAAAATTGAAAAAAAAAAAAAAAACGACAAAGAAACAATTCTCATGGGACTGGAAGACGTGAACGCTGTCTCTAACATGCTTTTTTAAAAAAAAACGATAAGCCTGTGATGTTATATTGTGTCATGGAGGATGCTGGTTATTAAAAATGATGGTGTCTTGCGCGCTGCACAAATTGTAACTAGACAGTTGGAAATTAGTTGTGCCAGGCTGGAAATGCTGATTAATTCATGTCGGGTGATACAATCTACTGAACTTGCATTAAAAATAATTCTAAAATAGGTTAGCTAACCAAATGTTTACCAAACCCATGCGAACCCGTGTTGGAATGTTAGGGATGCTGGTATATGCTCATCAATGGTGCAAGATCCAATCCAACCCACAAGAGGTAACTCTTAATAAAAAATAAAATAAAAAAAACTACATCCTAGTAGCAGATCCAGGGTCAGTGGGGTTTTTTTTGACTCTGATCCTGGATCTGCAGTGTATAGTTCGTACTGATAGAAACAACTCACCAGTCAAATCTGGAGGAAAGGCAGCAAATGGTTCTGAAAAAAAAGAGAAAGAAAAAGGGAAAGTGAAAACTTTCATTTAATTTCTTTTCATCTTTTACTACAGCATTTTGTCAATGATAACAATTCTCTAATTTTATTGCAGAATGAGACGTTGTACTTCCTGTTCCGTTCATAGTTGCGTTTAATGTCATGAACTCAGCATTTTATTACAGAGAAACCACAAAGCTTTTTCCCAGAGAACTGAAACTGCTGACACTTACCATAAATATGTAATAAATATCATTTCGCATGGAACTATGGTGGTGTGCAAATGAATATGTATTATAACTATAAAACCTGCAGCTGGAGCTGTTGTCAGAACTGCTGTTTTAAATTATAAATCAAATCAAATCAAATCAAATCAACCTTATGACCAGAATCAAGAATTCAAAATATCCCAATATTGTACAGCATGCAATAATCAATCAAAGTATCTTTAACATTACTAGCTAGAATCATGTTTGCAATGTGTGTAGGAATCTAATTTTGCTTGCATGAAACACATTTGGTCTATATTACCTCCATAGTATTATCTAGGTCTCATAAATTTAAATAACTCCCAAAGCAGGGATCCATGAACTTGACAAAAAAAAAAAAAACACTGGAGATATTGAGTAAGTCTGGTTTCGGAGAATACTGTTTACAAATACAGAGAAACGAGAAGCACATAATGAAATATAGATTAGCATCGAAACCCGTGAGGCTTTGTGGCCTAGTTTTGATTCTTCTTTTGGATTTGATGGGAAGCAACATGTCACATGTGTACTTCCCCCCTGCCACCGCTTCCGCTTTCATGTCATCATTTTATTTTGAGAAGCAGCGCTCTGGATGTTGTTGTGACACTTGGTGGTCTTGAGCACAAAGCCTTAGTTTTTATTTGCGATATTTAACATGGGTTATAAAGTCAGGAATAAAAACTTTCTTTCGGTTCCTCCCATCAAGGGGTCGCCACAGCAGACCATCTAATCCTAAATTTGAATACTGATACAGACGAATGAAAGCATGACTGGTAAGTATGCAAGAAGGAACAGATCTGTTCCAGCTCTTACGTGTACATTCCTCCAGTGGTGTGCTGGTGCTCATGTGGATATTATCGATCCAGATGTGGCCTGTTGTTGCCTTTTCAAAGATGCCTTCGATGACCACCTTTCATCAAAAAAAAAGCTTAAATTACATAAATTAATAGCTATTACTATAAATAATACTCTTCTTAGCCCAGTTAGATTGGATAAGAGTTTCACATGCAACACCCAAGGTTACCTGGAATTCTTTGGGGGATCGAGGTACGATGGTACGTCCCTCCTTCCACATGGAACCCTGGCTGCCGTGGAGAGCCCAGAGAAGGGTTTCTTCTCGAAGCTGGTTGCGCAGTAGCACCCGCAGGGTTCCTTCGTCCTCTAGCTGATAGGAGAACTTCAAGCACAGAGGCCCTGTATCGGGGCCCACCTCCGGGCTGAAGAGCCTGGCTTTCTTTCCCTGTGTCTTGGGACTAGCTTCGACATATAGATAGTTTCCCAGGCCTGTGCAGATATAACAACAATGGGTCAACGATGACAAACTCAAAACAGAAGCCAAGAATGTAAACTCACAACTTCGGGTTCATCTACAATGTTAAGTCAAACATTAATCCCACGTCACCAGTTGATGTAAACCAAACAATTCCACCAGGCACCAAATTTGGAGATGGTAACCATGACTGAGACCATACATACAATACTCAATATAAACATTACTAAAGAGACACAATTATGCACAGACGTTCAGCAAACATTTGCTTTGTGTATTTATGAGAAAATGGAGTTGGGGATGAATAACAGTGAAAGATTTATTAATTTCTTTTTAAATCTGTCGCAAATGCGTGCAGAGTTCACACAACTGCATCATCTTTTAGGGAGTTCAGAAATACTAAAGGATTGCCAGGGGAGAAGTTTCAGCACTGCAGGAGCAAAAACATTTTAAGACATAGTGAGCTGGAACGCCTCAGTGAGCCACTGTTTGCTTTCTAATTGTGGTTTATAGGATAATAGTATAGCCTACTGTGAGATATACAAGCTAGGCTACAGGTATCCTTTAGATTCCATTTCCTCCTGGGTGGTCTGGATTTCCAGATGTTCTCAAGCAAACTGCGAGATATACACTGTTTAGCCATAGCCAAAAACCATTGACATTAAAACCACCTATGCTTTGGGTTCCCGTCTAAACCCTCAGGGCCTGACTCGGAAGGGCTTCTTGTTTGTCCAGGGCATCCCTGGGTGCTCGATGGAGAGGGATCTGAGTAGCTTAAGGGCCTCGTTGGTGGCACTGGGCTCTTGGCCTGCTGGGCCCTATGCGTAGGGGGCTGTGGTGCACTGGGTGTCCTGGTGCCTTTCTATCATAGCCAGCATGGATTTATTTTCAGTGACTTGCTTCACACTGGCTTTTCTGTGGGATCAGACTGGACAGACTGGCTTTTGGTTCCAACAGGCATGGGTGAGCTTTGGGTGCCATTCACCCTGTCACCAGTTTCCTGGTCTCCTAGTCAGTGATCAGTGTTGTTGAATTTACCTGGTGGTAGTGTTAATATTATGACTGATCAGTGTAAAATCTCCTGAATGTCTAGTGGGACTAGACAGGTACCAGGATCAAGCAGGGGGCATTCTTTCAAGGTTCCTCAGACTAATTTGACAGGTGCATCTTGAGCTGGAAGATCTACTGTAAATCAGTACAGGATTGGCGAGTTCCTCATCATACCACTGAAAGTGTTCTCCCCTATAGAGGACACCACTTACAGTGCATGATCATAACTGAGGATAGAAATTGATTGATCTTTAAACATAGAGGTTTTTCTACAAACTGAACTCACCTATGCGATAGAATTGAGCAGTAAATAAATGGTGGTAAACTGTTGGGAGTCTCATGATCTTTTTTAGATCAATTATCATCTATAATTTTACTCGACCAGATGCCTCTAGGACCTCCAGCTGTTTGACAGAATGTGCATCCGAAAAAATCCTTCTTCAACTCCAGAAAAAGGAAAGTAAAATATACAGGCCAAAATGATCTCTTAATGATGGAACAAATCAAACAAAGAGGAATAATTATTTCTTCCGGGAGGCTTTGGAAACACAGAATCCTGCTTATTGATGCTACGTGCCTTCGAGGAACTTTAAGGGTAGAAAAACAAGTCTAGGAATTTCCACAGATGTAGGCTGCTTTGAAGTCAAGTACAGATCCAGGGACTTAACACTTTTCACAATGCATGTGAGAAGCTGAGCTGTAAGAAAGGAGTCATGCAAAACCTTAAAAACATTCTAGAAAAGGGTTTGATTACATTCATATGAATATGTCTAGGATGTCTAGAACATCTTTTGATTATAAAGAGAATCCATGCTTCTGCTTTGCATCTCCAGCTGTGCTAGGAAACAAATAAAAGAATGCTTGTAGGAGAGCAAATGATGGATGGAGAGCATACTGCATTCCACATGGTCGTAAGCAAAGTCTGGAACTTGTCAAGAGTTCAATAGTACTGCTAACCCATGCCCTTTGGTCAGGATGGTGATGGATTCAGAGCCTATCCAAGAAACGGTGGATGAAAAGTAAAGGATATAATGATGAGCTCATGCACATCGACAACCACGAATTGTTACAATATCGCGGCTTTTAGATGGTTACACCATTCAATATATTACGGAATACCATATCCTCATTCAAGTTTCTTCCCAAAGTTGTTCTCATCTCTGTTGAACCTATTTGACACAGTTGTATTAGAAACAGCTACCAAAAAAGCTACCGCTTGATCAAACCACTTGGTCACTTCAAACCTTAACACACCTAATGCAAAGACCTATTAAAGGACTGAGTTCCCATTATAATGTAGCCCCCTACCTGCATGTTAGTCAGAGAAAACCAATACGGACATGAAGAAAACATGCAAAGACACTAACCCAGAGGTCGCAACCCTAAACACTCAAAGAGCCATCCCGTTTTGGGGGGAACCCAAAAAAACATTTTGACTTCTAAAATGAAGATAACACTGCACATATAATTTTTTTTAGCTTTATGCTATGTATATATATTTTTAAAAAATCATAGTGTGTTGCATTTATGAAATCACTGAACTGCTACAGATAAAAACAGAAAGTTATTTCTGCGTGCAACAAAAATATTTAGAAGTCTGGATAAAAAGACACTGGGTTGAAGGTTACTTTCAAATAAAATACTCAATACTTTAGTCAAGTGAAGTTCCCTTCACCGACATTCACTGCAATCGGAGCAGGGAGTAGGAAGCACCCTGTGAAGTACACTTTGGAATGGAACGCAGCTCGGGGCTCGAAAAGTTCAATAAATCACGTGCCGGCGGGTGTCGCACATCGGCTGTAGTGATGCATATTTTGAGAGACAAAAAATTAAACACATTTTTATTTTAATGTTACAAGATCACCATAATCTTCAAATTTAGAATTACATTTGAAAAAACTAACGAGCTAAAATAAAATAAATCTCAATGATATACTCATTATTTATTTTTCAAAGCCGCAGGAAGCCGCAGCAGAGGGATGAAAGAGCCACATGCGGCGCGTTGCCGACCCCTGCACTAACCCGAGCTCCGCATCGAACACTGAAGTGTGATGTAAGGCAGCAGAGCTACTCATTGCACCACCATGCAAGATAATTGCATAGCGATAAAAAAAAAAAAAAAAGCCTTAGATTAAAATTCTCTATTCATTTATCACTGAGTGATTGTATATGAGGTTTTGAGCGTATGTGTGCAGAAGTATGTTAATGCGAACCCACAGGCATGCTAATTTACAAGCGCTAGTGTGGGTGGAAGTGTGTGCTCGTTCGCGGGTGGGTGATGATATGAGTTTGTGTGAGATTGAAAAGAGAGAGAGAGAGAGAGAGACTCACTGTTAGAGCCTAAAGAGAGGTCCTGACTTTGCCCTTGGGCGGTGATTCTGCTGGAGGTGTGCAAAGCCCAGACGATGTCAGAGTTGGGGTCGTGAGTCCATCCGCACAAACCTTGCTCAAAATCGCACAGGACCGTGGAAGAGGGAGGAGTTGTGGTGGAGGTTGCTGTGATGGACAGGAAAAAAAAAAAGAAGGAAAGAGAATGAGTACTCCAGTAGTACACTGATGTAATGAATTCATATCAGTTCAGGTTTTTGTGGTTAAGCGCTGCGTGGGCTGTGGAATCCGCGACTAGCCTCTGCTAACCCCTGGCTTTAGACTTCGCAGTGTGTAAAATGCTTCAGGGGTAAAAGCGGAAGAGGCAAATCCCAGATTGAACACTTTTGCATCAAGCACAAGTAAAATCTGGCCTCAGAGCGCACGCTGTGTAAAAAAAAATTGAATCAAGAAATTGCTGAAGCTTTTATTGCTTTTTTTTTTAAATCGTATCTTTTAGCCTGAGGCAACAGTAGCGAGGAAGAAGTCGCTGACACGAAACGGACACGAGGGATTACAGTCAGCGCAGTATAACGGTCGATTAACGAAACACGTTACATGATGCTCTGACATCAATATAATAGATGGTGAACTTTATCGACATATACAGTAGTATATACACTACCGTTCAAAAGTTTTAGAACACTTTCTAACTCCATGATGGTTCCTGAT
>JAQMYL010000010.1:20823624-20837377 GCA_030014365.1 Clarias pachynema | reverse complement strand
TGGGACAACCAGGAAGGAAGGTTTCCCCAAGTCCCATTAGATCAAAGACACCCAACAAAAAGCTTCACGACAAACCTCAATCTATCAATTTCCCACTCATTAGATTCCACCAAAACATCTCTCCAGTTCCTGTCTGTCTTAAGAACAAAGAAAATGCTTTAAAGCTTTAAACATTACTTCTTATTGATTAGGATATAAAGCCAGGTTTTTTATTAACTTTCACACTGCAAGAAGACTCATTACAGAGCTCCTTAAAACGACCAAGTAGAGATGGACTTTAGAGTTATACTGTAAATTAGCTAGCTCCTTCAAGCCAATGGAAGTGCTACCCAGTCTCATATTTTTTTAGTTGTACAGGCTAACTCTAATGCACAGGTTATCTAGTTGAATGAATGAATGCTGACTCAAATTCCCGGTAAGAGGAAGTGGACATGGGAAGTGGTACCCCTTAGTCCTGATAACCTTTTTAATGGCCTCAGCTTTTTCATATGACACGGTGTCATCGGAACTGTCCGGCTGAAACACGACAATCATCGTGACCATGAAGCGTGACAATAGATGACAGCTGCCCCCCAACCCCATGTGACCATTAACCTGGACCTAAGATCAGTGACCCTGAAGTCC
Organism: Clarias pachynema; assembly: GCA_030014365.1. Classification (NCBI taxonomy): domain Eukaryota; kingdom Metazoa; phylum Chordata; class Actinopteri; order Siluriformes; family Clariidae; genus Clarias; species Clarias pachynema. The sequence goes on along the minus strand of JAQMYL010000010.1, from coordinate 20,836,753 downwards.
AGAACTTCCTCAGCTGCAAATTGCTGTTGGGTTTCTTTCATTCTTCTTGGGAGTTTTTCTCCCAATTCCTCCACCTCGGGATCCAAATATAAGTTCAGGCACATGGTGGAAGCATCTTGTCCATCTGTACCAATCCCTGTTTACAAGGGGCGTCCAAGTGGCTGGGAGCCCACTGCAATCGTTCCTGCGAGTGGACCACCTGATCCCTGAAAACTGACATTGCTAACTTGTAGAAGAGACGCATCATCTGTGTGAACTGTAAACATAATCATTCTCCAACATCACTTGCACATTACAGGAACTCGACTGGGGGTTATTGCCACATCCCCCGTACAGTCCTGACCTGGCTCCAAGCCATTTCCACAAGTTTGGGCAAACATTTAAGGAGTTCCTGTGAGGCCAGCGTTGCAGACGTGAAGCAGGCGGCCCGATCGTGGCTCCAGCATACTGAGAAAACGTTCTACATATATACATCTATCCAGGCACTAGGGAAATGCTGTGATAAGTACATTAGCGGGATGCAAGGGCTTATACAGAGAAATAAACAGACTCTGTATTCTCAAAAGTCCCGGTTTGTACGTGTTTGACATGGATTTTCATAATGTTTTAAATGAAACCAAACTTTATTTGTTATTTAGTGTTCCCCGCATGTCACCCCTGAACTAAAACGCAAAGATCTCCATCAATTAAACCAGCCGAATTCCCAAACCGTTCTAACACCCACATGCTTGCCTCATTTGAGACCAGCATAAACATCTTCCGCTCCTTATCTCTGTCTCTAAGGTAAATCACTCATCTCCACTTCCCAAGAAGGAAGAGCTTTCTCAGATAAGGTCGGCCTGAGGTGGGAGAGAGAGAGAGCACACAAAGTGGGGGTGACTGGAGCATGAGGTGGAGAAAACAGGAAATAAGTCATCGAGGAAGTTCCCGGCCCTGTGGAGGTGTCAGTACTTAATAGTGAGCCGGCATTCCTGAGACCTTGAGCTAAAGCAAACACTTGACACCCACACTGAAGATAGTGTGAGGGGTGAGAAGGTTGTTCTGTGAAGAAACCGTAGCTAACTGAGAGTCTGGATTCTGAACATAAATCTCGAAGCATTAAAGAAGGCTGGCGACTTGGTAATTTAGTTGGATTCTAGGTCAAAATAACTATAAGAATATTATCTAGATCCATGAACGTTGGCATTATGGATGATACTGGATTCTGGACATGAATTAAACTGGCAAATTAAACTTTTTAAGCATCTTTCTAGGTAATATTCGGCTCAGTTGGTGAGGTGAGAAACTGCTTCTGCAGGAAACCCCTCAAGATTGTGAACTTACATTTGGGTATTTGGTATTATGATTGCTGACAATAATCAAAGTTTCTGCATCTGCGAATGCTTAAACTCTGGATGACTCTAGATTATGAATATACCTTTAATCTGCAGGACAAGACTTCCAAGCATGGAGAACCTCAAAGAAAGTGTGTATTTGGCGAGATTTCTCAAACTACCTAGCATAAAATCGTTCTGGATGCACAAACATACAATTGAAACAATTCTAAACTCTAAACTGAATAAGCCTTTCAAGCACGGAGATCATTACCAGCGGCGCTCAACCAAATCCATCATGATCATCTCTGCACCACAAGCTATGCTGTTCATTTAGGAGCTCACCCTGGGGCAGTCCGTCCCACACTTCCAGCCAATCATATTTGCACTCAGCCTCGGTCATCAGCAGGGGGTCGTTCTCCAGGTCGAAGGTCTTGAAGGTGAGGGTAACCTCTGTCTGAGGAGGGGCGATAATGATGTAGAAGCATTCCAGGTTGTGAGGGTACTTGTCGGGGAAGTCGGGGGACTCGATCAGGCCGGTTGGGGCCGTGAAATTCCGGAAACAGTGTTCGGAACCTGGAAGGAACAGAAATGTGGGTTAAATGCACAGGCTGGGAAATGCTTTTATTTTTATATATTCATATAAAATGACTGCACATATTCTACTTCTCTGTATTTTGTGTTTGTTTGTCCTGATATAAGCATACACCTTAGTTTAGGTGTTGCCTAATTTAGCCTAAAATATTCATAGATGAAAGCTATAACACGTTGTATCTTAAATAAGCAGAAACATTCGAGAATAATTCGAGATTCTCTCTCAGGCTCTCACGAGTGAAACGTGATGTGATTTTTGGCCTTTGAGAGTTCACAAGTATTTCTTTTCGGTTTACAGACGAAGGAGGGGAAAACAACAAAACTTAATGGGAGAGAGAGAGAGCAGGAAGTGAAAGGGAAAGAGAAAACAGACAGGCTTAATGAGAGAGAACGGGAGATCAGGAGGCAGAGACGAATAATAAAACAAACAAGTCGAAACTGGAAGCAGAGGGAGCCTGCGGCTCATCAGCGATGCAAATTTATGCGCCCTGAGCTCTAGCAGCTGAGCAGCCATGTACGCGCATCCCAGAATGCCTTGCTTTCACCTGGAGATGCGGCAAACGTCTGTAGTGACTGTGATGTGTATATGCATCTACAATGTTCCGTGACATAACAGCATCACTCAGCTCGCACTCATTCCACATCGCTATTTATTTATTTCCCATATGGAGACATGCCAGAGCTTCGGCCTTCCCTTTAGCACTGAGCGGGAAGTCCTTGACCACTTTCCAGAGCACAACCAGAAAAATCAGCTAGTCTTGTTACTGAGAAAGTGTACACGTCTTTGTTCTTCTGACCAATGAGAATTGAGAATTCACTTGCATATCCAGTACATTATAACATATCCATCCATCCATCCATCTATAGTCCAACTAGGGACCGTGTAGGCCAATGGTGATTACCACTTTGCTTATTCTCATTTTACAACCATGGTAGAACCTCCGGTCAAAATTCACACACTACAGGCGATTTATGAACGCCAATTAGCTTAATCTGCATGTCTTTGGACTGTGGGAGGAAACCGGAGAACCTGGAGGAAACCGAAAAGTACAGAACATGCAAACTCCATGCACACAGACCCCAAAGCTGCCGGGAATCGAACCCGGACCCAGGGTGAGCAAGGTCACAGTGCCAACCACTAATAAATTTTTTTATTTTATAGAACTTTATTAATCCCAGAGGGAAATTGCTCAATTTCTCAATGCTCAATTTTCGCATATCCCAATTAGGAAACTGGGGTCTGAGCACAGGGTCAGCCAGCTTACAGCGCCCCTGGAACAGATAGGGTTAAGGGCCTTGCTCAAGGGCTCAACAGTGGCAACTTGGCGATGCTGGGGTTCGAACCCCCGACCTTCCAATCAGTAACCCAGTAACCCACAGCCTTAACCGACTGAGCCACCACGCTGCCATTATAACACATATCACTCATGATACAGTAATCAAGAACTGTTTTTAGTTCATCCATATTATCTTTTCTTCTAAGCAGCAGTCATCCAAGAGCTTAGAGCTGTAATCTTTCTTCCCCCTTTTTTTTTTTTTTTTTTAAATAGGACTGAACATGTCAGACTGTCATCCCCTCCAGAATTAGGCCATCCTGTCAAAGTCTTCTTCCATTACCCCGTTTCTCTCTTTGACCTCGCTGCGCGTGCCAGCATCGCGAGACGGCACCATACGCGCGTGCTCGAGCTCATTACTTCATGTTTATGAACACGCTAAAATGTGCATGTTTTCTCCTCAGGCCCCGGACGTGCCCCCTTCTGCTCCTGGCACAGTGAATGACAGGTTGGGGTTTGGGAGGCGGGGCTAGGTGTTTGTGATGTCTGGACGCTCCGAATGGATTCCTTGTCATTTCCCTAATAAGAACAGCACGCCGGACCACGAATAAAGCGGCGTTACTACTGAGGCGTGATTGGTGTAACAAGTGAAAATTGTGAACGGAAGGTTTTGCACGTAGCTGGAATCTGTTACTAAAAATTTTGTTCATATTTTAAATTATTGTTTATTTTGTTTAATTCAAAATGCTAAAATAACTATAGACAATGAATTAAACAATGAAACGCCCAACGCATTGACATTTTCTGCAAGTTGTAAATTAGTGGTCCTTATTCATCTCACTAGGTCCATCATGCGTTATTAAAGTTATAAGTACTGAGTACTGTATGATGCATATTTTAGCAAATACAAAGTTTAAAAATTCATTTAAGAATGTGCTCATTGGATGCCTGACCCAGAAGTTCGGGTGACACATATAGAGCATGGCACACTTCTGACATCCCTGGGGTGTACGAACATACAACTTTGGGTGGATGATAGAACAGGGGCAGTTATTAATTTGTACTTAATGCTTTCCATTACCAATACGTAGGAAAGGAATTTTGTCCCAAGTGGAATTTCCAGGTATCTACTGTAGAAATATCCTTGAACATCTTCTTGCCAAGGAAAGCAAAAGAAATGGAGAAATCCAATGTGGTGGAGGTAAAATGCACTGGGTGAACAAGACGGCCTCTGGGAGGTACTGTAGGCCACGGGCATTGCGTGATCTTTTTTATGTGACAACACTCATGTCTTGGCCGTACCGATAAGCCTAAAGATGGGAAGTCTTCCAAAACAATCCATGGCAACAGTGTCACAAATACGTCACCAAGGGTGGGGCAGCTTTGGCATGCACTCGTGGTAGAGGGTTAAAATCTGGTGTGATGGAACTAGGGCAGAAAATGGGGAGCATTAAGGGAGGGCAGGGTTTTCTTTCAAGCCGGGGGGGGATTGAAGAACTCTGGGGCGGGGAGCCGTACGGAGGGGGCGTACAATCCAGCATAGGACAGAAGGGTTAAAGCGAGAGGGATGAGTAATGGGGGTCACAAATAAACAAGATTAGTCTGGCTATTGTGTGACAGGTTAACTCTTCGAACGCTTTTAATTATCGCCTTCCCTGAGCTTTCAGAAGTCGATGGGGAATTTTCGTAACCTCATTTTCTACCAATATCTGCCAATTCCCATTTGCTACCGAAGGCAAAATAGGCATCAATCCGGGCAGGTCAAATCCAGTAAAGTTTATTTATTTATTTATGAATCGCATTAAAAACTGGGCCGCATCACATCGAGCGAAAAACAAAAACCGTATGAGGCCGCATTAAGTATATAATATGATACACGTTGAAAAACAAGACACCAGGAAATCCGTAATCGAACAATACGCCATGAAAACCCATCTATTAGGGATGCAATCGAATATATAAAATAAATATTCAGACTAAACAGATGTTTGTTGGTTATACAGTAGAGTAGATGTGTTCTGAACCGACATAACTAGGTGGTATATTATTCTTAAGCCTATAAGTCACACATGGCAGATGAGTGAGACTCGTGGTCCTGAGGGAAGCAGCAAAAAAAGTCCTTGGAGATTTTACCTATTATGAATGTGGTCAGTTAGGAAGCTCAGAGGATGAACAACTGACCACTTTCACCATTTCAACATGACAGCATCATCAGTAATGGCCTGGTTAGGCTCCGTGTTTGTTTGTATTTTGGGAAATAAAACTAACATCCATAAAACAAGAGTGATGGATCTGAGATTAGGATTGGATTTAAACCAAAACAAAAATCTTTCACTTAAATTCTGATTACTGAACATTTGGATCTTACAGATGGCGGTATTGGGTTACACCCATAATATCCAGAGCGCCTAGTCTGTAGGTGTAAGAATACGCATCATCATCATTATGTCAAGCTTTTCCACCACTCAGCCACCAAAAAACACTGTGGCGGTGAGTGCTGTCGGCCTAATTCTGTTCATCCGACCCAATCAATGCCTGTGATGGTTTAAAATGCCTCCAAACTGTGATGGAAAAAAGAAATTCGCCACCTTTATTGTTCCATATTGTACAAGACCAATGGTGCAATCATGAACTCTGGTCACACAGTCAGGTTCCTGCAAAACAATGCAGGCAATTTGCACAAGATCCACTTTAATGAGAGGGGAAAAGAAATGGTTAGCTCAAATAGAAACCGTGTCGTGTTTAGGCTATGGCTTAGACGTAAACATCGATAATGATGCCTACTGGTTCCTTATGCAACACCGTATTCTGGTCCTCCAAGCAGAAATGTAATAAAAAAGACCAAGCCTGTTTTTTTTTTTTTTTGTTTTGTTTTGTTTTGTTTATCCCCCCAGGGTACAAATTGTCCAGCTATGCTAAAAGTGTTGATTTCCTGGCCCATCCTTTGCGAGTTCAATGACTTGGTGTTCTTGCTTCCAGAGAACCGCAGAAAAGGCACACCTCTTTGAAGATTGCTTAATATGAAAGATCTGTATCTCCTGCAAATGTGCTTCCCATCATAAACAGATATGGCCCTCACACTGTCACTCCCACATTCTCTATCAAAAACAACTCCGAATGTGACTCTTCATCCTAGCAAACTGCAAACATCTCCTCGTAAGCTGCAGCGTTCGTGGAACTCCTTGGCCTGGAATCCGACATCCGAAAATAAACAGCCTTTTTCAGTTTTTGTTTTTTTTTGTGTTTCGTTTTTTTTCTCCGGAGCACGGAAAGTGGGAACAGCCATCAAACAGCGAACATATGCCGACCATACACGATGACACAAACACACCCACGCGCACTTCACTCTGTCACTGAAGTGCACACCCACACACTTTTCATGTTGTCAGCAGGCCAGGAGAACAGCGCAGATTTTCCCCACAAAAAAAAAAAATTCACGTGTGTCAATCACATTGGTAGTAATGGACCACATTATGCAAGTGGTTAGAAGCGGTTGCTGGTAACAGGGCTTGAAGAAAACGCCTATTTGGCAGTGACATCACTGTTTCAAAGAAGCACTGATGAGTCATTCCCACATTTCCCATCTATTTGTAGATCTTTAATTTAAAGATGCTGAGCTTATATCAATTTACTGCAGGTTTAAATTACAATTCAACAATGAAGATTTATCTAAACGGAAGCTCACAATTACTGAAATGTTCCAAAATAATTCCTTGATTTGTATTCCTCAAGGGCTGCCATGCACCAGGGCTGGGAATTATGACATAATATTGATATCATCATGATGCCACAATACACTTTTCTTAGACATATTAGGTATGAACCATAGAAGTGTTAACATTAAAGAACCTCTGGAGAACCTGCATGAACATTTGCATTCATATCATTACTAATACACCTAGTTTTGGACCCTAAAGTTGTTGTATCCTTGTTCCAGTTTCTACACTGACCCTTTCAGCAAAAATATATTTTACCAAACCAATTAAATCCCCTTTCGGAAGCCAAGAAGCCTACTCAAGGACCTCCAAGAAACCCTTGGAAAAGTCTTGGATGTTACCATTGGCACAAATTATCATATTTGTTAGTACCGTAACTTGTTGCACCAATATCTGGAACCCTTGTTGCGCCCTCCGAATCCAAATGGAACCCTTTTTTAGGAAGCTTTTAGGATCCCCTGCTGCCTAGATGTTACTTTTGATACTCATGGCCAAACATATTTGGGCCTTTATTCCTAACAACAAAATTTATTTAGTAACTTTTTTAATCCTACCACTTTAGGGGAACCCAAGATTCTACAAAGGCCCTTACAACAATGGTGTTTCCCCAGGGCAAGTGGAATCCGTTAGGAAACAATCCGTTAGGGGTGTAACTATCCCAATGAAAACCTAGTCTTGTATGTTACCATGCCAACCATTGATGTATTTGCATGATGTTGCAACATGTTCAACTGCTCCAGAGGAACCGGTAAAGAGGTAATGAGACAGTGGTGGTGCAGTGTATTACGACTTGGAGTTACTGATTTGAAGGTCGGCAGTTCAAGCCCCAGCTCCACCAGGTTGCCTCATCATTTGTTGGGCCTGATCATTTGTTGGGCCCTTGAGCAAGGCCCTTAACCCTGTCTGCACCAGGGGCGCTGTAGAGTGGCTGAGCCTGTACTATGAAACCCTGCCTACAAACAAGAAGCTGGAATATGCAAAGAATAAAGAATTTCAGCATACTGAAAGTGGAACCCCTTTACATAAAGACACAACTGCAACCACTAAGAAACTGTTACCTAACAGAGAGTGTTGGATGTTCTTATTGACTAGCATGACCGTATTTGTGGGTTGTTCCATTCTTATAAACAAATTCCTCCCGGTAACCTCTCATCCCGTGCCACTTCCCGGCCTGGCATCTGCAGGCTACAAGCCGAATGTACTGTACACATCCCCCGGGATGAGAGATCAGAGTCCAATTATACGGGCATTCCTTGCATGTTTGCAGAGGGATGAAAAGAGTTAAGCATTTAAAACCAACCAACCCCCCCATCCTCCCCTTCACCAGCCCTCCCTTTTCCCCTAAACCGAGTTTATTTTCATCACCCCCTTCCCTTGATGTTTAATTGGTCTGGGATCGTATCGAGGTAATTTTATGCGGACGTGTAGCACCGCGCCTGACTGGCATGCTGTCGGCCAGAGGTCTTACGACCTCCTGAATAAGGGGAAAGGGTTGCTTTGACAATTTTTTTATTTTTTTTTTGCATAATGAGGCCAACTGGAGAATGGTGACAGTAACTCTCAAAAAAAAGTTGGTAATAAATCTCAAATAATTACCTGCAAAAGCTTAGACATTTTATACATAAAAAGTGTTCCTAGTGGCTTTTTTGGATTGTTAACAGTTTCTAAAAGGTTTCTAACAACACTTAACGTTCTGGAAGGATAATCATTTGTTGTCAAGATCTTTTCGAACCTTTTTCATTTTTAGTACACAACTAAAGCAGCAAAAATTGGATTCCAGGCATGTCACTGCACAGCTGTCTCATCTGAGGCAGGTGAAATGCATTAAATGCTGAGCTTGGGTTTCCTGCAGATTCTCAGGTTTCCTCCAACCTTCTAAAAACATGCTAGCCGGTAAACTGGCCTTGTTAAATTGCCACCTGCCGTATCTTTTTTAACTATGACTAATTAGTGTCGGGGAGAGAGGAAGAGAGTAGCGCCGTCCGTTTCGCGTTCTTGCGCGCCAGGCCACGGATCGCTGTGGCATTGTCGGAATTCCAACTTGTGATATCGCTTGGTTTAACATGGAGTAACAGCCCTAAAGAGGAAGATGAAGTTTACTTACCAGTCTTGTGGATCTCATAGCGCAGTGAGAACCCAGCGCCCTGGTGAGCGTAATCAGAGACGAACTTGATGTGGACGACGGGGCCGGACGAGGTGATGGCCGGCGGAGCGATGTTGCTGCAGTGTCTCCCAAGAAGTTCAGCCGTGTCCGAGTTCCCATCTCGAATTTCAATAAAGTCATACCTAAAAAGCAAGCAAGCAGCGGGTTCATGGTTAGATAAACTGATACTTTGGGATGGTGATCATTTTTCATCAGGTGCATGTTTTTTTTGTATAAAGGTATAAAGAAAAACTAATTTTTGTTTGCACAAATAGTCTGGATTTAAAAAGAATCAATTACTCTTTTGAATATGACCTGGGATCACCTTTGACCCTTGTCTACCAGTTGCCACGGTGTACCAAAAGCGCATTCCTTTCATGTCACTTCGAAAAAACAAACGACGAAATTCAGCTGTCCCACTGAAACAATATCATTCCATCCGATTCCACGCTGTCCTGAAATATCCATTTATCTGTCGAAGTCTCCGATCTTCTAATGTTCTCCACCTGCAGCTCTCACATCTCTGAAGTAGTATAGCTTATTTCGTGGAAATTAGACAATGTTATACATAATGATAAATGGATAAAACAGTAGTAGTGACAGAACCCTAACCCTAGTATGTTTTATTCCACTGACAAAAAAATATATTATTTATTTATTTATTTTTTGCTACGACCGCCTAGCCATCACTTTGCCAGGTGCCAGTCTGTCTAGGTTTCTCAAATCTTAATTGAAAAACTAATCTGGAGAACATTCTGGAACCGCATCGGAGCACTCCTTTCCCCATTTAACCAAGTCGAAAATCGAACTCGGAACTCGACGCTTCTACTCGCCACTAATTAGCCTGGTGTTTGAAACCGCTAACCATGAAGTCCTCAGGATAGCCCAATCAGGGATTCATAAACCCATTACCTCCTTATTTATAGTATACACCTATTGATCCCAGATAACAGTTTGAAGATGATCTGCTTTCCCAAAGAATGATCTAGCTGCTATATGCACGGGCTAAAAATAATGCATTTACAAAGCCATCGGAGACGTTCTATCAGAAACGTGCACTTTTTTTTTTTTTTTTGGATCAAAGTGTAGCTTTACACACTCATCTATTTGTCTATGTGTCAATACAGGAAAAAGGAATAGATATCTACATGAGTTAAGGATCTATGCAATAAGTATTCCCCCCTCTTTCCTGGCAACTGGTCATGAGTTTTTTGCCCCGGGGTGAAACATGTTCAGAGCTCCAACAAGGCCAAAACAGGATAAAGTCATGACAAGACACATTTTTGACCTCCTTCCACCACCCCCACCTTGGCACACACTCTTCTGCTGGCTGTATGCAGAACTGCTGGCTCCAGCACGTCACCCCAGGAATGTGTTTGTGCGAGTGTGTACTGTATGTGTGAGTGAGTGTGTGTGTGTGTATGTGTGTGTGTGGGTAAACCTGACACTACACAAGGCCGCTCGGCCTGACATAGAGGCACAGGTGTGGTGGGGGTTCGCCGGCGCCAACTGAGGCTTCAGGTACACCAGTGCTAATTTAGACTCTCAAGATGTCCTGGAAGTGGATTGGATACGAAACATAAACACTCACTCTCACACACACTCACACACACTCGTTGAATTCTGTATTCAGAAGGCTTAGGTTAGTAACGTGCTCATTCGAATGTGTTACCGTTTCTATAGTAACAACAGAGACATGGATCTGTATGGCAGACTCTGCATGTAAAGAGAACAAAAAATATTGATATGATGACCTTTTCTATAAGAGTTTATTTATTAATTCATTTATTTATTTATTTTAACATTTATGGGAGGAATCTCCAGCATCAGGGATTTCTAACAATTAGATCTATAGCTGTATATGAAACGCTGGCGATGAAACAATTATTTAAACCTTTTGTTTGTTTCATCCATCTTCCACAAGGGTCAGGGTTCGATTCCCATCCCTGGGGTTTCCTCATATTCCTCGAACAATCCAACATGCAGATTAGGCTGACTGTCATTTCTAAACTCCCCGTAGCGTATGAGTGTGTTCAGGGTGTACCCCAAGTCTTGCCCCGAGGCCCCTGGGAGAGTCTCCAGGCCCCCCATGACGCTGTACATGATCAGCGTTATAGAGGATGAGTGAGTGAGTGAGTGAGAAAAAGAGAGAGAGAGAGGATGGGAAGAGTAATCTTGCCCTTGAACATTTTCCCATAAAGCAATGGGGTTTTTTTAAACCATACTCCAGGATGACGAATACACATGCTGACTGAATACTGAATATAAACACACACACTCTCTCTCTCTCTCTCTCACACACACACATACACACAGAGTGAGGATAAAAGGCTGTAAACCTTGTGCAAGTGTAATTAGGTTGTAATTGATTTTGCCGAGGCTCTTGGCCGGCGTGGATTAGCAGCGATGAGCGAGTGTGTCGAACTTAGATATTGACCGACTCAAGCCGACTCCTTGGGGCTTCAATTGCTATGGAGAGCAGCGCTTGATGGTGGGAACAGAAAAGACGGGAAGTGTACTTAGCGTTTAAAAAAAAAAGGGCGACGGTCGTACCTTTATTTTGCCGCCTTCAAATCGATTTTACACCGCGCGCTCGACGTGGAAGCGTTTCCCAGAGCGCCTCTGTTCACGCGCTGTCTCTTTTTAAATATGAAATTGTCATAGATTAACAATACATTATGCATGACATGGGACTTGGATGCTCAAAGACCCAGTGTTTCATGTTTTTCTTCTCAGTTCCATTTCGTATCTTTCTTTATTTTACTTTCCCTTCACCTCGCGAGTACTCCCTCGCTCATATCTTTCTTCGCAGCTGCTAATTGCCTTTCGCACCTCCCGTGTTTTTCAGATGTATTTTTTGCACCTCGTATTCCCAAGGCACTGCTATCTACTCCTAAAGATCTCATCTGAGAATAGCGAAGAAAAAAAAACTCAGACGGTGTTTCCCTCATCTTACTATTTAGAGTATTAGGTGTTGGCCACATCATCATGTTTAGTTTTTAAATCTGAAGTCACTGCTTGTCAATTTGACCCCTCCCGCCATCACGGGTGGTAAAACAAACTGAGCTCAATGCATCCGTTTTCTTGCTTCTTCATAGTCATTTGGTCCACATATCACCATGCATATTTTCCCTTCCGTTCTCATGAATATTGCTGACAAGGCAACATTAATTTAACACTTCGCAAAAGGGAAAACCACAATCTCATTTTTATTAGCGAATAAACTGCATTCTCTACACCGGCGCAGCTTCCAGCCTAGAATCAGATCCATCACCTAAGTACTGTCAAAAAAAAAGAAAAAAAAGCGCATTCATCCCCGCTCCTGTTTCGGTCGCCCTTTTAAGAGTAACAGCTTCAGGACCCCTTCCAAGTCCAGCCGGCGGCCAGTCGAGAAGCTGGAACTGAAATTAAATAATGCTAAGAGTCTGCAGAGAAAGCCGCACGGCTGTCCTCCAGGGGCTGCCCTAATAAGCTATAAGTGCCTCTGAAATATTAAGTAGATGCCGGGGAGCATTCCTGAGGGAAGGGGAGAGCTGCCATCTTCAATCCGGCCGGGAAACCAATTCGCCTTCTCTGTCCGATACAGAGCTGACACTTACAGATGAGCGACGCAGACCAAAGAAACAAAAGCCTCGGGCTTTCACAAGCAACACTGATCGTAAGGACGGGGGACCTCGCAAGGGTGTCCCAGCAATTTCTGACGGGATTCAAGTCCATGGGAGCATAAAGACCAATGTGTGGGACAGCACTTGGCAGGCACCTTTACCCAGAGCAGCTTACATTTTATTCCATTATACAGCTGAGCAGTTGAGGGTTAAGGGTCTTGCACAAGGACCCAACTGTGGCAATCTGGTGGCGCTGGGGTTTGGATCTGGGATCCCCTGATGTGGCCAAGTCACTTGTTTTTGCTACAATTAAAAATATCAGTAGCTAATATAAAATAAAAACATTAACTAGCTATAGTGATAACATATCTCGACTCGTTTATTTCTGTTATCTTTTTTTTTTTCCCCCTGATTTTCTCCCTAATTTAGTCGTGTCCAATTCCTCCCCGTCACTAGGGGGCTCCACATTAAGGCTACTACTACC
>JAQMYL010000010.1:20776168-20787585 GCA_030014365.1 Clarias pachynema | reverse complement strand
TAAATTGTCTGGTTTCAAAGCCTGAATTTTTTGCCTAATATTTATGATTTTGTTATTGAAAAAGTTCATGAAGTCCTTACTACTGGACTACTTGTACCTTACTACTTGTTGTTGTGGAGATTTCCGCAGTGGTCTTATTTCTAGTTAATTTAGCTACGGTATTAAATAAAAATCTAGGGTTATTTTTGTTATTTTCTATAAGAGTGGAGAGATATGTTGATCGAGCTACACTAAGAGCTTTCCTATAGTTCAGGATGCTCTCCTTCCATGCTATTCGGAATACTAGCAATTTAGTTTGAGCGGTTTGAGCGGTTTGTTTTAAAGTGCGCGTGTGATCGTTATACCAGGGGGCGAGTTTCTTATCTCTAATCATTTTTCTTTTAACTGGAGCTACATTATCTAAGGTATAACAAAATGTTGACTCGAAATATTCAGTCGCCTGATCGAGTTCTGTGGGGTCAGACGGTGATCCAATCAAAGTCGATAACTGGGAGATTATTGATAAAGCTCTGATCTGAGATAGCTTCAGACAGTGGAATTATGATTATACTTCTTATACAATGCAATTAGAAGCATTGTGTAAAACCATAAACGCGTGCTTAATAAATTGGAGCGTGCCTCCCTATAGGGCAGTGTTCCTCCCTCTTCCGCAGGGCATGGAGCTTTAGTGGAGCATGTCTTGGCCGGGCGCCGCGGGTCTTAGTGCGAGGCTAACAGGAACGTTCCTTTTATCACGCTGAAGGAACCCGATACCAGGGCTCATATCTGGGGCACGAGCGGCCCTCCCTCCTCTGCCAACCTAAACACCTGGCATGGGGCTGGAACTGCCAATGCTCGCTCTCCCATCCCGTCAATAAGGTCATATGGTGTGTGTGTGTGTGTGGGTGGGGGGGGGGGTTGTTAGCCACAAGGTTCAGGCCTTCCGAAATACAGTCCAGCGTTTCCACACTCGGGTTATTCCTGGTCCGGTTTTAAGGGAAACATAATAGTCAATATAAATATGATAAATATGAGGGATAAATAACCAGAGCACTGTTACTGGGACTGGTATGAGAGGAATGAAACTATTGCTAGCCTAGAGCTTAGCTCAGCTGAAACACGGTGACACACACACACACACACACACACACACACACACACACACACACACGGACCTAGTGACACAGCCATAGTTATGCTGAAAGGAAGATGGATAAGTTGAAGTGGAAAGCATTCGAAAACCGCAAAAGCCGATCTGGAATCAGTTCTCCGAGCTCCTCGGAGGCCAAAGTCACAAGCGAATCCCAAAAGCGAAACTGATCCGGTAACTTTAGGCTTTGTTACCGTTCACAATATTCCTGAAACCATGACAAACTGGAACAGTTAAAAAAAAAAAAAAAAAAAAAAAAAAAAAAAAAAGAATCGTCACTTTCCGACCAATCAGGAGCCAGATTTTGAAATGATGTTCATGAGTTTGCAGTCACAACAGTGTTCAGTTCAGAGAGTTCTTGAGATTTACTCACTACAGGTGAAGGTCAGGTCAAAGAATCCCCAGGCGGAAATAAATAAAAAGTCCATCTGGAATTCCAATCCAACTCCAGCTGATAACGTCCTGATGAGCTGCAGAGACTGGAGTGGCCTTCCTCATAATGGGGATGTAATGAAACGAGCAAAACCACTCACCGGGCAGAGCGGCATGAATAGACAGAAACGAGGAGTTGAAGACTGAGAGAGACGGGAGGGAAAGCGCTGAAGGGTGCGTTTTTCACGAGATCCACCCTGGCTCATCATCCCTGATGATTTACTGGAGGTGTGAGAAAACTCAGGAGCTGATGTAGAAATCTCAGATGCTTGTACTGTACAATGTTGTTACATCAGAAAGCTTAACGATGCTGCGGAAAAAAAATCTGCTGCAAGGATATCAGTTTTTTGCAAACATATTTCAACAAAATAAATGATTTTTTTTATTTTTCCTATATTTTTCCTAGCCAAGCAGAAAGTGTATATGCTAACATGCTAATTTTTAAAACATAACCATAAAGTGGCCAATGGATCACGTTCCAGTTTAGCTCAGCTAGCGGAACTGAATATAACACATTTTGTGCAGCCGAGTCGCTCACTTTTTTGGAAAGTTTTTACAAACTGGACGGCTACATTGGCTGCCATTTTGAAACCACTGTGGCATTATATCCACTTGGGGTGCTAAACTGAAAAGTGTGTTTTCTTGCTGCTGAACTCTCTCATCTATAATCCTGTTGATGGCCTGATAGATTTTAGTTTCCCTGTAAGGGTGCTAAACTTGAATATGGTCATAGATTTAGAAATGAGTCTGGGAAAACACATCATATGTTCTCGAAAACATAAGAATTAAACATTATTTGATGAAAAGAAAATACATTAACAAATACAAACATTTCACGGTAGTGATTCACTTCTATTAGTGAACACTTATTCCAACTACTTTTTTATTGCCATCAAACAGGGCCAATAGGATCTCAAGACAAAGGATGCAAAATTGCGAAGGGTCTTTGATATTTCAAACGGTTCAGCCCTGGCAATGCCTTAATTTTATGCAGAAACACGACTAATAACTTGCTGAGTGACATCATAACGCATCCAGGGCTTTTTGGAGGTCAAAAAACACAAAGATAGTGTGTTGCGCTCAGGCGGCGATGGCCCAGGTGCTTGGTCCCGCTCATCATTGCTTTGCAACTATATTTTCGTTTGTTATTCTATTCTTATTGTTATTCTTTTTGGTCATTTGCAACAGTAGTCACTCCGCCCACTATCCATGTCGCAGCGAGAAATGCCAATCCTACTGCGATTCACAGCGTATGGAAAAAGAGGATGCCCCACCCACTTAGAGAGCTCAATCCGATTCGTCATCTAGACTCCCAGCTATGGTTAAGATCCAAATTCAAGATCTCTCGAAGATAAAGTAAAGGAGATTTTTCTCATCAGTTAGGTAATCAATCATTGTTTTATTTTAAATACTTTTTTTATACAAATTGTGAAGAAAAAGAAAAAAAGTTAAATCGAAGTCATACCATTTTCATTTAAGGTTCATTTCTAGTTAAACCAAGCTTGAAGTCTCTCTATTCAATCTTCAAAATACTTTTCATCTTTATCTTCTTTTTCCCCCCTTTTTCCTACATTCTTCTTAATTAAACTCGTAATAACAGCGATTTAACTCAAGCCTTTCCAGCCTGATTTTCTAATCAAGTGCGATTCCCCAAATAGATCCATTATACCTTAATCACACAGGCAGCTACCGCCAACCTTAATTAGAAGAATACGATTCAGTGTCATCTGCAATGTTAATTACTTAGTCATCTTAGATAAGTGTGTTTGAAGAAGGTATAATTTATCGTCGGCAATTAAATTAAAGAGTTTACAGTTTTTAATTAACCCTTACTTAGCTTCGGTTGTTGCCTAAAGATGATCTTAAAACTGTTCGGCACTCAGTTTACATAAAACATCAACAAGAAAAACACATGGGCGGTATGGTGATGATTTTTAATTTTAATGCAAAACATGGTTAAAAACATCCAATAACAATCAACACATTGATTTCTTAATATATTAACACATCTAAATAATCTGTTTATTCTTCTGGATGAAACACACTTACGCATGTTTATCCTTCATAATTCTTTAATTTGTTCTTTCAAAAAAAAAAAAAATTATAATAATAATAAACCTTTAGAATAAATATATGGAAAGAAAAGCAGAACACAAAAGTACCTTCCATTCCGTGTCAAATTCCGTTTCAGAAATTTTATACTTCTTTCGTGTGCAATGTGAAAATGCGACAATGTGGCAGTGTTTGGAAATTTTTAACACCGAAAAATAAGTGATGAAGCTTATTTAAATTTAAGATGGAAATATTTTGGGAAAATGTGCAAAATTATGCACTAAGAAAAAAAAAAAAAAAAAGGCACAGGATCCATCTTACCATTAAAAACATATCATAATAAAATACAACATTTCATTTTATCTATAAAGGTTTAATAATAATAATAACAGAGAAAAAAAAAATCAACAACTTCCTCAAAGAATTTCAGAAGACATTCCTCTTAGTTTTATTTCCTATTTTTCTTTTGGCACTGCACTCACCCTGAAGCTTCCTTCGTTAAAGGGAGACGAAATAATGAGATTTACAGCTTCGAGTGTAACTATGTGAGAAACAAGACAACGAAAGTTGGTAGCACGTCCTCGTTTCCTTGATAACGATCTAAATTCTGGTATCGTTCTGCTCTATGGAGAGTCTTCGGGATAATACAGCGAGAAAACAGAGACTGCGAGTTATCAGATAACACAGAGTGGCAAACCACAGCTTGGAGCTCTGAGAGAAACCACACAGATTAAAGGCCGTGGAAAACCACAGACGAGCGGTTTATCTACAGCTAAACTAGACTTGAACAGCACCGGGAATTATATATGGATCGTATAAAACAACACAAAGGTACAAACTGATTTGTAGTCCAAGTCTCTAAGACTGGACAAAAGTTAATCTCGAGAAGTGGAAAGAAATATTTACAACGTTTAAACTATTAACATTATAAAGAATTAAAGCTGTTTTTTCTTTTACTCCTAGCATTTGGTTAACTTACCTTGTCTTTACATTATTTAAAGTAGACAAAAATGTTTCTTCTAAAATATAGGCATCATCATAATAAGAAATAGGCAAGAACCACAAGCTTTAACACAGCTCAGAGATTATGCCTGCATTATTCAACACTAGGTTAAATCTAGAAGGCTTGACAATATATATCTCCGGAACCTTTAAAGAACAAAACTAGCTACTTTCTGAATTGGTGTACAGCCTTGGAAAAAGATTCCCCCAAGGCTTCTTCTCATACTTATGTGGTTAAACATGGACTTTAAGCTACAGATGAGCTGCAAGTCAAATTGACTGCTACAAGAGATTTTGGTCCCCATAAAAAGGGTCCCCCCTTGCATCTGGAACCTTTTAGACTAGTGGCCAACTATACCCTATCCCTGCTCCAGGGTAGAAATAAGGATAGATTTTTACTACAGTAAATGTGGCTACCAGATTACGCTAGCATTATTCAACACTAGGGTAAATCTACTGTATATGCCAAAAGGTTGTTACTTTGGGAAACCGTTAAAGAATTCAGTACGTGTGGATTGGTGTACATCCTTGGAAAATGGGTTATCAAAGATTCTTTGGGGATAATAATGTACCAAGAGTGTTATTTAAAATTCAAATGATTGTGGATTAGGTGCAATTCGAGTTGCTACAAAAGATTTTTGAAAGTCTACATAAAAAAAAAAGTCCTCCTAAAAGGTTCCCTCAAAAAGATCATCCTTGCATTTAGATCCTTTTTTAATTTTTGCAAACTATACCCTAAAATATGGATGACATTTTAGGAGACATTTTGGCTGTAAGGTTCTGCTGGCATTGTTTAACACTTAAATTACATCTGGAAGCCAAAAGGTCCCTAGATTGTTTTACTGAAGAGCCCTTAAGTAATAATGGTAGCCCTATTCTGGACTTGCGTACATACAGTACTTGGAAAATGGGGTACTCTGTGTTTTCCTAAAGATAAACAGTCTACAGATGAACTGAAGAAGCCGGTCAACTAGGAGGCAAGTCAAGTCAACTGCTATAAATTATTTTGGATAGTCTATACCATGAAGTTGGTTTTCCTTGTAGACCTAAAGATACTTAAGGAAGTGAGAAACCTATTATCACTCCCAGAACCCTTGAGAAACCTACCCTGAGCATAGCTTGAACATAAATGAACTTAAAGAATAGAACCCAGGTTTAGTTACAATGGCTGCCACAAGAGAATTTTCTATGTTGCCATCAAAGAGTGTTTACCTTGCAAAAAAATTACACCTTTAACACGAAACCCCTTAAGAATATCATAGAAAGTGTGCTAGGTACTTGCTAGGAAATTAGGCTACGTTTTATTCTACACAGCTCCGATGGCTGGGTTTTTGGTCCGATGGTTCGGGTACTGCCCATCTTCATATGCGCCATACTGATTGGGACCAGCCATGCGATTGCTTGCTTTGATGGCAGCTTCATAGCTTGGCACTCCCGGCTGGCCTGAAGAGGAGGATGGGGGCATGTCGTATCTAAGGGGTCCAGATCGTGCTACGGGAACACGATTGGCACCTGGCTGGGTGGGTTGGTTTGTGTTGTAGGTGGGACTGCGGTTCTGGTGACGGTCTGCTTCTCCGTGGCCTTCCACAGCCGGTCGTCTAGGGCAAAGAAAGGAATAAAATCTTTAATTTGTCAAGATCGACAAGACTATGATGTTACAATTACATATTTGGGGGTCATGTCAAGGGGTACATTTTCCACTAATATTGTTGCTGTATGTGGTCTATTAGAAGCAGGACTGTGTAGCGTGTATGTTTCTTTTTCTGTGTGTGTATGTGTTCTGTCCATCAGCAACACAATCAATGTGACTGGTGGCCATGACCACCCAAGCACTGCAAACAGAAATACTGCAGCCTTGAACATGAGCCTTAGAGAGGCAAAAAAAAAAAAGAGAGAAGGGGTGGGGTGCAAATGGGAAAGATGTAAGGAATTTTGGAGATAATGAATTATCATGCATTTCCACCAGGAGGAAGACAGAGAGAGGAAATGTCAGCGAGAACCCGCATGAAAAGATAAGCAAATGACGAAGACTGTCTCGGTAAGGAATTTCAACTCTGGTGTACGTGTTAATTCACGTTAGATTTGTCTTACGAATATCATTTATTCACTGAATTGAATTTGAGACCTGAACTTGGATGGCAGAGTTAGACCTCCACCAATACCACCATCTCTAACACTAAATGATAATCAACCACATGGCTAAGTCTAGCAGGTTTGTTTGGTTAATTGTTATTACTGAACTGGAATATCGCAAGTTAACAGGATGCGAACCGGGTGACTCTTTACACAGGAGCACTGCAATGTCAAAGTGTACTGTAGTAGCACGTAGCCTTAGCCCTCTGAGCCACCACTCGCCCCATAAAACCAACTGCCGTGACCCGGATTCGAACCGGGGTTGCTGCGGCCACAATGCAGAGCGCTAACCACTACACGATCACGGTGCGCCAGGCTCCTGGTGGAAAATATACCACCAATAAAAAAGGCTAGTCAGCTTATGAATGAGAATGACTTAAGAGTTGTAGAGATGTGTCAGGACTCTGATACTGACATTAGTAACTGACCATTTAAAAGCTCTGCCCCCTTTTTTGATTTTAAGTCAGTAATCTCTCATTTCATCTGACTTGGTAGTTGCATTCTCACTTTAGGTCAGGTTAAACGCTGAATGTTTAATAACGTGGACTTTCGGTTTATGTCTGATTTCACTTATTTTCATTATGTGTACATATATACAATATCTAACTATATTTATACTTATTATTAATTGTTCTGCATAATAAAATTGTTTGAAACACACAGATACCTATGAGAACTGAATGACTACTCATTTTTCTTGGGGAAGGCGTAGGGAGGACTTGTAGGACTTAAATTGTTACGCTTGGACGTGAAAAAGTCAGCAGGCGGAATGAACTACAGCAAGTCCCCCTACATACGAACATTGTCACGTGCGTGCAGCATGCATCCTCGGCAAGCGCAGTACAAGCACAGGATGTCCGGAAGTAAGCGTAAAAAAAGTAGCGGTGATGAAGCTGGTACTGCTAAGAAGCGCCAAGCAATAACGATGAAGACAAAAGTGAAAATAATTGAGAGAATGGAGCGAGGTGAAAAGATATTGCTCGTTCTTTTAACATGACTCGTTCACTGCAGGATAATATATCTTGTACAGCCAATTGCGTTAGCATCCTAGTTCTTAGACAATGTTTGTTGCACTTACGAACAAATTGGATTTACGAACACGCTCTCGGGAACAGAACTTGTTCGTATGTAGGGGACTTACTGTACAAGTCCCAGTGTCTGGAAATAAAAAAGGATTGAAGAACTTGGTTTGTGGTTACGGTATAAAAGCTGAAGTCAGGGAAAGCAGACGCGCTGTGGTGTTAAGGCTGTTAAACATTAAAACCGACTTACACCCACACACACACCAGACTTGTGAACCCGAGACCTTCAATAATCACCCAGAGAAACTCCGTGCTGGTGCAGCAGCATTAAGCATGTGCAAAAATGCACCGCGGTTCATGGTTTATAAACTCTACAAAGAGTGTGTCAGAATATACACGAGACTTGTCTACGCCATGGAAGTGTGCGAGTGTATATATGCAGTGGATCTCATAAATCACGAGTCGTCTCAACACACACGGACAAGTAGGACCGCGGGAATGAAATGTCACGCAATCAATCTGTCTCATACCGCCTCCCATTAACACTCCATCCCTCGAGAAAGAGTACACGTCCAATTCTGTAAGTGCGCGTGAGAGCGTGCGTGTGAAAGTGTGTGCGCGCTGCGGACGGACATATTTTCCGTCTTACGAAGAGGGGGGAAGTCTGCTCGCATGAGCCCGAACTTCTTGCACCTGCCCGAAATCTTCGGAAGGAAATTCCTCCCTCGGTTCCTTGCTTGACCCCGGCTCCTTAAGTTTTTCCTCAGTGGAATCACACCCACTCCCACATACAGTACACACACATAAACATGCAGCTGGTACTTCAAGAGTACACGGGATTAGTCGGGAGCTCTCGCTGAAATCTGATACACTTTACACTTTTTCAATGTATTTAAATATTTATCCGTACCCTGAAACCTCATTCCCTTTTGTTAGTGTTATTTGCTTGTCGCCGACTCTACTGCTCCGGCTATTTTAGCTTTAAAAGCGACAGGAGTTTCCCCTCGAGGGACGGTGACGCAAGCGGACGGCGAAGCGGCGAGGCTTCATTTCCTCGACGCTGATTTCATTACGGTCGCTCTGTTTTCCGAGGCAAACGACGTTATGCCGCAGCTTGATGTGCTCGGGAGGTGGAACAGCGACGTCGAGCAAAAACGCAATAAAAGAGCAGAGTAATGCAATGAAAGAAGAAAGACTGAAAAAATCAAAATAAAAACATGAAAAACGCTTGCTTTTTTTTTTTTTTTTTTTTTTGTTGAAGTGAATGAGTTATGCGAAAAACACATGCTCGCTCAATCTATCCGGAAAAATATTAATAAACAACGTCTGGCATAGTGTTGCGCTTTTGCAGCAAATTTTCATAAAACAAACAAACAAATAATAATAATAAAAATAATAATAATAATAATTGTTATTATTTATTTGTTATTTTCTATAGCAAGCTCAATTATATATGCAATATTTCACTGCAAAAGCTTTAAATTGTTGCAGTTCCTGTTAAGTTTTTATTTGGACCTATACAGTACTGTGCAAAAGTCTTGACCCCCCTCACTTCTTCATGTCAAATTTAATTAAGTTACCTAGATTAAATAAACGAAACGGGAACAAATGTTTTACTGCGATAACCTTTTGATCAGTAACCCAAAGCATTAATTGTTGAGCCATAATTGCTTTGAAGAATCAAGAATCAAGCCGTACCTCTGTATTGATGTAGATAGGATTCGAAAATTGATTTGTACATTAGATTCATCATTTTATGCTTTGTAGGGTCATAGGGGTGCCGAGAGCCTATCCCAGGAAACTCAGGATGACAACACAATGAGTCCCTGGACAGAGTGCTGATCCATCACACAGCACCACCATAATGTCTGATAAACCAAGCTCTACACTATGTACAGCTCCATTCACACATATCTAAGTTTGGGCAAGCATGGTAACCAAATTTAGCAAATGTATACTGTGGCAACTTGTGCAAATGTGGAGGGTAATAAATTATCAGCAGCATGTAGAGAAGAAATAAAACTACGAGATGTATAGTGAGCTGTAGGTTACGAATTTAGCTAATTACTGTTTGTATTACACAAACCGTTTGCAAACCCAGACCACGCATATGGTCCTGCAGTGGTATTCTAAGGTCCACACTGGAGTGTACATGTAGTGGTACTTCACGATATGAATTTAATCTGTCGTTCCATTCTTAAGGCGAAACTTCGTATAGCGAAACGCATTTTCCCAGAGGACATAATGTGAATGCAGATAATCCGTTCCAGCCAACCAAAAATATTACCAATATTAACAATTTCCATCATGGTTGCTTATAAAAAATAAAAAAAACAATCAAAAACATTTAGACATTAAACCTCACATAACTTTAATTTTGGATTCCTCTTGGTAGCGGCTGCTTTAAAAACCAAACTGAAAGCGGCTCCCTTTTCTTCTTGATAGCATTCTTGATATACATGGTGCTATGTCTTCACTAAATCTAGCACAAAATGGAAAAGAAAATTAAATAAAATGTAAACTCGCTTTGCTCGGCTTTCCTCTGATGTACGCATTGACTTCGCCGATGTGGGAAGCGGGGCGTTCAGATCCAAGATACCACTGAAGATAAAAGGTTTTGTTGTAGCCACCAAGTTCATGAGGGAAGGGAAAGCGTGCATTTTAAGTATTTCATTCTCTTAACTAAATTAGGACTAAAGCTGAGGGCTTCCAGTGGTCAGACTGACCAATCTGACATTTTATTGGAGGAGGAAAAAAAAAACCCCAGTAATTTTATTTATTTATTTTTGTAGCATTGTATTTCTCACGCAAAACGCGTTATCAATGTCAGGGGTGCTTATCACTTGTTAGCATGAACGTATGCTAACGATCAATCAGGATGTAAATCCACCTGTTACACTGAATACGTTCTCATCACACGGCTTTGGCCTTCTGTGCCGAGGATCCTCAGTGAGAGCGTTTAAAAGGAACAGCTACAGCCTAAGGGAGTCTTGTGTGAAGGCTGAACAACCATTAATGCTTCTATTAAATCGCTTGCAGCCTTTCACTCCCCTACTCGCGCACACACACACACACACACACTGTAAAAGTGCACAGGGAACTATATGCTAATGCAGTCGAGGCGCCGCAGCCATTTGAAAGGAAATGGGCTCGAGTGAGTGTGAGAGAGAGAGAGAGAGAGTGAGAGAGAGCCTGAGGGGACGGAGCTATGGACTCCGGCTTAGAAAATGTGATTTCATCTGGTTTAAAGTGCCCTTTATTGTAGAATGAGAAGGGAAAGGGGGAGGCACTTTATTTGGGGGGGACACATCAAAACAAGCTAGCGTGGCGTAAGAGGAAATTTAAATCGATGCCCTTATGAGCGTCTGAGTTTTCAGACAAACACTTATTTGTAACCAGATTATATTGTAATGCTACAGTTGAGTTTTTTTATTTATATTTTAATAATAATCCTTTACTTTTTACCCGGGTGCAATGCTGGAGTGTAGTTATTCACCTGTACAGTAAGACAGGTTTCATGAAGTTACGGCGGCGATGTAGGTTCCCATTGTTCTGTATGATGTCTTGTTCCTGTGTGTGTGTGTGTGTGTGTGTGTGTGTGTGTGTGTGTGTGTGTGTGTGTGTGTGTGTGTGTGTGTGAGTGTGTG
>JAQMYL010000010.1:20683308-20693586 GCA_030014365.1 Clarias pachynema | reverse complement strand
TCTACATTTTAACATAAAATCAACTGCATCAATTTAATCTGCATTAATTTAAATATAACAAACATTTAACTAAATCATATATAATAACATGAAAAAATCTATACAATACAAGAATGTAATAAATGCTAGTTTACGATATTAAAGATTCAAATCAAATTATTCAATCTGTAAAGAAAATTTTTAATAAAAATAATCATCTTACAAAAAGCAGATGCGAAAAAATTATGAAAAATGATATATCGATGTAACAATTTATGACACTCGCAATTATATAGCTGTATTTCTCTCAGTTTATTGCCTGATTTTGTAAATTGGGAAGAAACAGGAAGTGGCATGAGGACCGAGAGGACGGAGAGGACCGAGAGCCATTAATCAGCCGCTGGTCTCCAGGAGAACCTGGCAGTAGAAGACGCAGCGTGATGCGTTGGATCAGCGTTGTGTCCACGTTTCTGCTGCATCAGCCACGTTTCCACAGGTGACCGCGACCTTTACGGAGTTCGAGGAGAAACTAAAGTGCAGGACTCGCCGTTGTCGCTGCTGACCGCGCAGAACTCTTATCTCTGAGGAGCATCTGTTCGTATCTCCGGGCTCGGAGCGCACAACCACGTCCTCAGGAGAGACGTTTTAAACGTATTCAGCATAAAACTGCAATCACTGACTTTTTAAAAAAAAAATTTTTTAAATCAGTCACAAAACCCAGCATGCAGTGCGCAAAAACACGACGAGGACGCCAAACCTAGGACTTGGACACTAATAAAAATAAAGAATAAATAATGAAGTCAAATATTGTTTTTAAATGTACTCATTATTTCCTTTTGTTTTTTTCTTTATGTTTGTTATGTCTCCTTCTCATTGTTTTGTTTCTTGTTTTTCTTTTTGTCCATGTTATTTCTCCTCTTATTTGTTTATTTATTTTTTATCTTTTTTGTTATTTCTGTGTTATGTTCTGAATTTTTTGGTCGTGAACCGATTTGTTCATCCTTGGGGTCATTTCATGCATTTTTCTTTTAACCGTTTCTTTTTTTCTTTTCTTTGTTCTATTGTTTTTCCATTATTTTTGTTCGTTTTTGTGCCTCTTTTCCTTTTTGTATCATTTATTCCCTTCATATTTTTTACGTTTTTTCTTCTTCTATACTCTTTATCATCATCTATTTTGGCTCCGTTCTTGTTTTTTTTCTCATATTTAGTTTTTTCTCTTCTTGTCGTCTTCTTGTTTGTTGTTATTGTTTATTTTCACATATTCTCTTTTCACCCTCCTTACTTTCACTTCTCTTTATCTTTTCCTTTAAATAAATCCTTGTTTATTTAAACACTCGTCTGCTACGGAGATCGGTGGAACTTGTAACATCGCGTTCTTGATGATGTCAAACAATTTAGCTAAAACCCACCAATGGGAGCGCGGCAAACCCGCTGCACAGCTACACACACGCTAGCAGCAATGTTCAACCGTAAACAAAGCGTTCTTATGGAGAGAGAAATCAGGTCCTCACTACGCCTTGGGTTATTCATGTCCACGAGCCTGTTTTCTCTACAAGTGTCGGTTGATGATGCAGCAGGCGTTTAATCGCAGGTCTATCATAAGCGGATCTTCCTGATATAAAACAGAGCTTTTCTTCTGCTCTTGTACATCGAGTAACGATCTTTAAAAAAAGGATGAAAAGGTTCTGAACTCAGATTCACCCCGTGACCTGTAGAGCCGGTACAGTTTGACATTTCAGCCCCCCCTAGCAGATCACCGAGGGAACCCGGGAAACCGCGGCGGCAGCCCGTAATCATGTGATCCTCAGAGCGACTCGACTTCAGAGCTATAATCAACGTCATCGGCAGCCTGTAATCAACTTCTCCACCAATCCTCAGGAGGAACAAACCGAGCTGTGTCGAGCAGGACAGAAAGTGAAGGGAGTGAAAACTTACTAAACACGCCGTGTGGGCGAATTTCAAAATAAAACTATTAGGAACGTCAGAATGATAAAAGTCCTATCAGGGCCACAAGCTAAAGTTTTAAGTTTTTTTTCCTCTTTTTTTAATGCTTAAAACTTAAAACTACAAAGTTTTTTCTTTAAAGAATTTCAGACTAAAAAAAACTTTCATTGTATTTTTTGTTTGAGACTTTAGAGTATTTATTTTTACTTTTAACAGATTGAGATATAGCATTTTTATTTTATTGATTAACACTGAGACTACACAGTATATTAAGCTTATCCATTTCTTCAGACTTCTTCAGACTACATAGCATTATTTCATTTCATGTAATTTTAAGAGCAGTTTTTTGTTTTTAAAAACAGTTTGAGTGTACACAGTATTGTTTATTTATTTTGTAAAAGTTTGAGACTAAATTTTTTAAGTTTCTGATTATATAGGTTTTTTTTTTTTTTTTTTTTTTTTTTAAGCGTGTTAATTTTTATTTCAGCATTTTAGTATTTAACCTTTTTAATTATGTAGTATAGTTAGTTAGTAATAATATATATATTATTTCTTTTATTTTTTACAGTTTAAGACTACACAGTATTTATTTGTAATTTTTTTTTAATTGAGAAAGTATTTACTTTTTTTTTTATTTTTTATATATATATATAATTTGATACTACAGTTTTTTGGGGGGGGTTGTTTGTTATACTACAGAGTATTTTTTATGTTGTTTAACAAATTAAGGCTACAAAGTATTTTCTGTTGTTTTTGTAACACCTGAAGACAAAACATTGTTTATTTCCAATTTAATCAATTTATAATTAAAATAAGCAGCCATTGTAGTATTTTATAAATATGATTTTTAACTGATTGAATAAACAACTGTAATTAAATAATAATATGAATAAATGAATAATAATTAAATAATAAGAATTATATATAATGCATAATAATGAAGAATAATGTAATAATAGTTTTACAATTATTATAAAATCATAATCATTATATTTTAACCACTCATGAAATAAACCAAAATAAGTTAATAAAATACAATTTAATTAATAAATAATAATTTATTTGGTTGTCCATTTTAAAAGAGTGATTATACACTACTGTTATGTCTAAATTCTGTTGATGTTTATGTTCCAGTTATTAAATGAATGATTTATGAAACTAGTCTTCAGGAGAGGATCAGACTGGACGGAAAAAGCTACTAAATGGTGGAGTTTTCTCCAGACACACTTTATAATTCTTTCCTAGATGCTGTTTTGAAGCTTCTGAAGGTACAGCTGCCAAAAAACAAAAAAAAAAAAAACAACAACAACACGATACCTTGCAAAAAGACGAGAGTATTTTCATTGAGTTTGCTTTGTTTAATCAAGTCAAAGAAAGATTAAAATCGAGCTAAATTTCATCAGCTATAAAACGTTACTGCGGTAAAAGAAATAAAAACGAATCAGAATTATTTATCGTGTGAAAATATTACACCATGCTGCCTTGGCTCTTTGCTCAATGTATTTCAATACTAAATCCTTTAGCCAGTGCTAATACAATGCTGAAACTGTAATTTGAATGATTGAGAGACTGAAGAAAGAGAATGAAAGAGAGAGAGAAAGGCCGGCTGAGACACTGAAAGGTGTCTGAATCTGCTAACCTGTAATTCTGCTTTATCGCTAATCGATACCTCAATCACTCACTAGAAGAAGTTCTCCAGCCAGCCGTTTCGACGTCTAGCTTTGAAATGGCTGTGTGTGTGTGTGTGTGTGTGTGTGTGTGTGTGTGTGTATCTCTCTAGGATCGATGCGGCTCTAATCGTACCACTGAGAGACTCTGTCGAGATGCCAACGGAGGTGGAATATCAGAAGCACTGTTCCTGTATTTCAGCTAAACACCAACAAAAGCACTGAACGCACAATTACACACACACACACACACACACACACACACCTGCTAGCTAGGAAAAATTCTAGCTAGGAAAAAAAAAATTCTAGCTAAACTGGCAATTTTTTTTAAATATAGACACCATTTTATCTCGTTATCAAATTTAACTTTTAAAATCATAATCCAAGGTTTCACCACATTGTTAACAGGAAATAGTTATAATGTTTGTAACCATTTTAAAAACTTTAAACAATAAATTTTTTGTTAATAAGTTGCGAGAAACTATAACGGAAAAGTTCCTATAAAGGTTATTATATATAATAATATATATAATAATAATATAAAAACATATAATAATGTCGCAATTATTGGTTAATAAAAGTAACAAACGAAAAATGAAAATTTCTGTTTAAAATTTAAATGTAAACTAAACTAAACAAAAACAAAATGATGAAATTTAAAAGGTTAAAAGATTTCACAATAAATGTATAATTCCTAGTAATGCAGCACAAATAATCAAATAAAGATCGATATTGCAACACAATCCTGTGCAATTATTTAATCGGAAAAGGCTGCAAGTTATTACAGGTAACATACGTACAGTATAGTCGTGAATATACAGTATGAAGAGTTTATTAATGACTAAAAGTTAGTTTATTTATTTTGAGTTGATATACATGTACAAATATTGGTGAACATCCTCTTAATGCGATCATTTGTCTGATTATGTTCTGTTGACTTACAGTGCCATAAAAAAAATCAGGAAAGGGTGCTTACTTTTTCCATTTTATTTGAAGCAGGTAAAAAGGGCTCACAAAATGCATTACAGTCGACCCCTAAAATCTGCGAGGGTTACGCTCCCAGAGCGCACGAAAATTGTGAATACATGCAAATTTTTGATGTGGTCAAATGCCTGTTTTTATAGGTTAAACCCGACATCTGCTCCCAAAACACTTTAATTTCATTTCAAACTCAGTTTAATACATCACCCTTAAAAGGTAAAGTGAAACCCGTATACTGTACAGTACAGTACCGCTGTGTCTCCCGCAGTGCGAGAATGTAAAATACTGATCTTAACCCTATACGTGCTGTATCTCGTGCAAGCGTGTTTTCTTTGGTATCGGTACTTCGGGGTAAATACGGTAATAATTCACCATCACAATCACATTTTCCTCTACGATTGCTTTGTGTTCTCTCTACAGTACTAAAAAAATTTATACAGTTTTATATTTTACATAGAAATTTAGCTGAAATTACGTTAATATTTACAATTCAAAATTAGTAAATTATATCGTTCTTAACAGTTTAGCGTTAAAAACCATGAAAAATTATAAATTGCCACAAAAAAGGCATAAAAAAATTGTGGAGGATATTTGTGGTTTACGTGAAATTGCGGGGATTTAGGCGAACAATTATTAATTACATTACATACATAATACTTCGCGAGGGTCGACTGTATTCCTAGCATTTTGTAGCTACAAGACCAAAACAATATAATTTTTTATGTTAAATTTGTGGGAAAGTTGTTCTTGTTATTGACCGAAGCAGTTACACTACTGAAAACTTTTATTCTATTGTTTCAATTTCTTTTGTATAATTATTGCTTATCGATACGGGAAATATTGTGATAAACTACACTGGAATTGATCCTGAAAGGCAAAACTTTTTAAGTCAGGCATCGAATTTCTGGGACAATAAAACCAGTAACCAATAAAACTGTTTGCTTCTAACAACAACAACTTAAGAATTTGTTGTAAAAAGATAGGAAGAGTTCAAAAACGTACAGTAGCTACAAAAACAAACTTCAGTTTTAAAAACTCGGTCACCTCTTTAATAACACGCGGGTAGCTGGCAAGTTTGTGTGTGTGATCACACCTCTGACCATGATGTCATTACATTACAAATACCCCCCCCCCCCCATCATCAGCCCCCCTTCAAAACCCACCCCCCACACACAGACACACACACGATCTTTTCGTCATTTTTCAATTAAATGAAAGAACAAATAAAAGAAGCGTGTCCAGCTCCCTTCACCGGCCTACAAATAGAAGCCAGCTGTGTGTGTGTGTGTGTATATGTGTGTGTGTGTATGAGCAGCTGAGATGAAAGGGACATCACACAAAGAATATTATTATTAAATCAGTCTCGCTACGGTAGGAAAGGCCTTGAAGGCATCGGCCCCAAACTGAATTTGTGTGTGTGTGTGTGTGTGTGTGTGTGTGTGTGTTTGTGTAAGTGATATTGTTGAGAAATATTAGACATTAATTCAGCCTGTAAAGTGGTTAAGGCTGTGTGTTGGCTCCTCCTCCTTTTTACTCAGCAGGGGGTGGAGTCTAAGACTGGCAGGTGGTGTCTGGCGTTAGAGACGTGCCCGGGTCACAGCTTTACCTCGGACTGAGACAGGGGTTGTTCAGGGGTCACGCTAGCAAGCCGCTCGCTAAACACAACTATAACTGTATAAAGAGCGGGATGTATGAACTGTGGTTCAAAATTGCTGTGTTGAGGAGGGGGGAGGGGAAGAAACAAACAAAAGGAAAGAAAAAGTAAGCCAAAGAAAGAAAGAAAAGTAAGAAGACCATCTCTCCAGTCTGCCCTTCCAGTCCAACTTTTCTGCGCCCCCCTGTCCAGCTCTCTAATCTGCCCTGGTCCCCCCGTCTGGTCCACCCCCTCTGGTCCACCCCCTCCAGTCTGCCCCCAGTCCGCCTCTCCAGTCCGTACCCCCAGTCTGTACTTGCAGACCACTTCTCCAATCTGACCCCAAGTCCATCTCTCCAGCCTGTCCCTCCAATCGCCCAGTCCACAATGCTCTAATCTGCACTTCTAGTCTACACCCTAGTCTGCCTCTCTGGTCCGTCCATCCAGTCCATACTTGAAGCCCACCTCTCCAATCTGACCCCCAGGCTGCCCCCTCTCACAGCCAAACTCTCAGGTCACACAACCCCCAGTCCTCCCCACACAGTCCACTCCGCTCCAGTCTGACCTCCTGTCCGGCTCCCCAGTGTGCCAATTCAGACCCCCCCGCCCTGCTAAAACTGGCCCATTCCCACAGACTGTCAGGTGTAACCTTTGCCCCCCTCTCTGGGGTAAACAAACACACGAAGTGCAGTAGAGAATGAAACCTACTGGACTTGAGGGTGCTGGAAGTGACCTCGATCTCCGTGCCCACTGAGGGTTGCAGGACTCCCAGCTCAGGCTCCGAGGCGTAGGGACTGGAGTATCCGGACGCCACACTCCCGCCCGGGCTAACCGATGTCCTCGACTGGAGCTCCGTCTCCTCGTACACTGCTATCAGCTGTGAGGGAAAAACACACACACACACACATTCCCTTAATACTGGTAAATCCTAAACAAAACATCCAGTGCAAATCCAGGGGAAGATCAAACAGTATGGCAGAGTGTAGATACAGCAATGCTTTACTGTGTACACACACACAAACACACACACACACATACACACACACGCAGCAGAGAAACCAATAAAACAAGATCATTATTGAACACACAGCAGACTTCTCCTGCCATCATTCCAAACGTAATGGGGCATGTTACTGTTGGTCCTCATCAATCAATCCATTCATCCATTCATTAACCACATTATCCATTAATCCACCAACAGGTCCTACCATCCATCCGTCAGTCCATCCATCCATACACCAAAGTATTCATCAATCCATCCATTAACCAGAGTATCCATTCATCCATCCACCAACAGATCCAACTATTCTTCCATCCACTAATGCATCCATCCATCGGTTCTTCTGTAACGTCTGTCCATCCTTCCGCCAATGTATTCATCTATCCATTAACCACAGCATCCATCCATCCAACAAAGTATTCATCCATCCACCACAGTATCCATCCATCCATCCATCCACCAACAGTTCAATTTGTTCATTCATACATCTATCCATCGATCCATCCATCCACCAACAGATCAATCCATCCATCCATTCATCCAGCCACCGATGTATTCATCCATCCATCTATTCATGCATCCATCCAACAATCCACCAAGAGATCGATCCAATCATCCATTTATCCACCCACCAAGGGTTCAATTCGTTCATCCATCCATCCAAAAATGTATTAATCCATCTACATAATATCCATCCATCCATCCAATATTAGATTCATCCATCCATCCATCCATCCATCCAATATTAGATTCATCCATCCATCCATTTATTCATCCATCCATCGCCCAATTATTTGCATATACCCAGTAATCATCTATCTATCTTTTGTTCTAATATATTTCCTCCCATCATACATTTATACATCTGTCCATCCATCTAACGTGTTGCCAGTCTTTTATCCACCTTTAACAATGTGTACAGTTAGATAGATAGATGTATCTGTTTATCTCTCCATTCTATATCCCTGCAGTATTTGAAGTCTGACTCTATATACTCAAACGACAGACCACAAATGGGCACACAGGTGTGTGTGTGTGTGTGTGTGTGTGTGTGTGTGTGTGTGTGTGTGTGTGTGTGTGTGAACATTAAGCCTCAATGGATAAATTGAATCTGACAACGAAATCAGAAGCTGTCAAACATGATGTTATGCTTGTCTCTATGAGTCAAGACGACATGGACAGGTTATCTGTGTGTGCGTGTGTGTGTGTGTGTGCGTGTGTGTCCACAGTCTTATGAATTCATTCCACCTTCACTAATAAATTAGCACACTCTGTCATTTGTCTTTCCGCCCTCCCCTCTTCTAATCACCTTAAAAATGCCTTCAGAAGAAAGCTATTTAATGGGAGGAAAAAAAAACAAACAAAAAAAAGGACGGAAAAATATAAACGGAGAAAAGATGACGCTTTGGTTCTCTATAAAAAAAAATCATCTGCATCAAAAAAAAAACAACAGGCAGTGACACGAGACAGGAATATGTCTCATCAATCATGTTGGAAAGATTGCGCTGCTCTCCGCAAGTGATTCCGGTTCACTTTTTTTTTCCCCCCTGCAGCAAAAGAAAAACAAGCTGAAATTGAACAGGATTGGGTGAGGCCCATGCAGAGAGAGAGAGAGAGAGAGAGAGAGAGAGAGAGAGAGATGGAGTGAAATGAGAGTGAAGGAAGCAATCAGAGTGAGCCGAATGGATGGACGGATGGATAGATGTCGCTCTGTGTTTCTCCAAGGCTTTTATTTGGACAGGAAATCAAATCTGATTTCTTTCATGCATCCCATGCACATCTGCTGTGATTCCACAGCGGCAATCTAACAAGGGGGTTTAAAGCTCATTAGGCTACATTCGTTTGTCACTTTTTGGGGAAAAAAAAAAAGAAAAAAAACACACACACACACACACACACACACACACACACCCACAAACACACACACACACACACACACACACACACACACACACACACACACTGGATTTGATGCCAAAAATGTGCAAATTCAACACAGAACACAGAGGAAGCTGTCTAATTTGACTATTTTGTCACTGATGAGCTTTTCTATTAGCTTCCGAAAGTAATAATGAAGCAGCGATCAGCAGGGTCCAAGCACCCTCAGCCAACGGCAACCAGCTAAAGAAACCACATACTAATATACAGTATGTTTTTTTTTTTTAAACTTGTCATCATTTGAAATCTACATACAGACAGGCACGAACAAAATTCACCTTAAGAGATCCTGAGAAATTAGTATACTGTATAATCAGTACACCAAATTGTGGCTTGATTGCAATTATGGTTCCTGAGAAACAGTTTGACTCCACCTCCTGTGGTTGGCCATGACCCATGACCCCTCCGCTAGGGGGGCCTAAAGCTAAGGCGAGTAGAGGAAAAGTCAAGGAATTCCTTAAATTCCGTAAACTAGCCCAAAATCCAAGTGGGTGGAGCAAACCTCAAGGATTTATACACCATTAGAGCCATTCATAGATCCATTCATACACCAATGTATTCATTTATACACCAATCTACCCATCTATCCATCAATACACCAATGTATTTCCATTTATACCAATTTACCCATCCATCCATCCAATAATACACCAAATGTACCCATCCCTCCATTCATACACCCATGAATCCATCAATCTATTCATACAAGGTATCCATTCATCTATCCATGTCTCAATTAATTCACCCATGTACCCATCCATACATCTATTAATACTCCAATTTATTCATACACCAATGTATTCATCCATTCATACCTCAGTCTATCTGTGTCTCCACTCATTTATCCATGCACCCATCCATCCATTCATAAACCAATCAATCCATCCATCCATCCATACACCAATTTATCCATCTATCCATCCATACACCAATTTATCCATCTATCCAGCAATACATCTATCCATCCATACACCAATGAACCCATCCAACTATTCACCCATCCAACCATTCATACACTTGTGTATCCATCCATACACCAATCTACCCATCCATCCACTCATACACCAATCTACCCATCCACCCACTCATACACCAATCTACCCATCCACCCACTCATACACCAATCTACCCATCCA
>JAQMYL010000010.1:20653664-20667575 GCA_030014365.1 Clarias pachynema | reverse complement strand
GCGATTAATTTCGATTAATTAATTACAAAGCCTCTAATTAATTAGATTATTTTTTTTAATCGAGTCCCGGCCCTAATTTTTTATACAAAAAAAATAATAAATCAGAATTAAAAGGGGTGGACAATAACTTCTACACACGACTGAATAATGAACATCCACGGAACTCACTTTTATAGCTTCATTTTCACTTCGCTTTGCCCTCAACGCCATTCATGACATGCCTTAATGAGAACAACTCATCTCTATAAGCTTCATCACGGATTGGTCCAATCATGTCCCTTCATGGGCCGCTAACTATCAAAGCTGCGGCTCTGCTGTTGAGTGTGTGCACTGCATTCTGGGACTCTGAGTGACCAAAATCATCTCCACGGATTTCTCATTAATATGGATGTTCAAAGGTGTGAAAAATGTTTCTTGGTCCTTTATTTTTTAGGAGATAAGCTAAAAAAAATAATAAAAAAAAGATCTGACTGATCTGAGAACAATAAAAAATATCTAAACAGAATTAGCAATGGAATGATTAAAGATATCAAACAAATGCAGTTCTCATACATATTATATTATATTATTTCTCTATCAGAAGAAGAAGGAGGAAAGCGATTGGAGAAGGAAGAGGTAAGAAGTGTTTAATTAACTAAGCGTAGCACTCCGTCAGCCGTTCTCAGCGTGACCTTTCACCCCCTACGGTCCACCGCGGCACCGCCGCGCATTAACACCATCCATCACGCTGCGCTGAATATTCATGAGCCGGGTGCACAATCAGGTCAATCACCACTGAGCTCTGGGGCACCACTGAGGGAGGGGCGGAGCCACGGTGATTTCACCCTCATCAACCTCGAGAGCGGGGACTCGAAACAGCTCAGGCTTTGTATTAGTGTCGATTAGCATGTTTGATTAGCTTCAGGAGTGCTCAGAACACGCTCGGGAGAAGAGCTGGAAACGGAGGGGATCGCCTTAATTGACTGACGGCTGCCGGACGAATCTCAGCCGCTCATTACCGAGTTTATTGTCTACTTTACCAGACAACAGTCTCAAGTCCAGCAGCACTTTGTTTTTTGTTTTTGTTCTTACCACCTCGCCCCAAATCTGTGGTCACAATCCGCTGCTGCCGAAATGAAATTTTAATTTTTTTTTTTTTACTTAAAGCATCATTTAATCAGCCTGCTTGAAATAAAGCTGTTATTCATCATCCTAAATGGTGTATGTGCGTAGCTACATGCTTCATCACACTCCTGCTGACTAAGATTACTCTTATTCTAAATTTTAATGTGCCAGAAATCTTAATAATGCATTGCATTAGAATCCATTAGCATTATTATAAGATTGTGTTTTTGCACAAGAAGGCCAAAGGCTATGAATAAATAAGTGGGTGGGTGGGTAAGTTGGGGGGGGGGGGTAGTCTGGGGTAAATTATTTCCAGAAAGTTACCGTGTAGATCTTTAACTGCTAGCAGTTTACACTAGCAAAGAACAGAGCAACAAACCGACAACAAATCCACGTCGAGACGTTTCTTCGGTTCTCGCTAAACATCTATTAGCGCTAAATCGCGGATAACAATAAAGGCATCAGAGATCCTGCAAGCAGCCTAGTGAACAGCGTATTTGTAATTAATAGTGCTCGTGAATGCAAGTGAATGTACAGTTAATTACTTACTGTAAGCACTGACAAACAATAACATTTGCTTTAATTCATTTTAAATATGTATTTTTCCGATTAATATTTTAGCAAATTTTATTTATTTATTTTTTTAAGCTGTAAAGATAATTCATGACTTATGATGGTGAAAATCTTTTTGGTTTTCTAAATAAATTTGCTTTTACGTTTTGAAATCCAGCCAGCGCTTTTATAGTGTTTTGTGTTCACAGCTTGTTTTTTTTTTTTATATTTTATTTACTTTTATTTACAACCATATTTTATGCAACTATGGACTAACGTCAGTGTCCTGAGCAGGTTTAAGCTACAGTAAGTTAAGTTTACAATTAAAAATGTATTTTTGATTCATGATGGAAGACACCAATTGGAAGTAGAGCGCCATCTGTATTCTGTCAGTGCAACTCATAATATTGAATGATGGTTTTTAAGGTGTTACAAATTCGCAAAAAAAAAAAAATACATTGTACATCACATGATTTTTTTGATGATTCACAAATCATCAAAATCATTCATATTAAAAAATATGTCAGCTTAAAAAGTTTCATATAGTAAATTATGGTGTTTTTAAGCGTTTTTAAAATGAGTTATACAGTCGAGCCTGCGAAGTCGCGGTTCAGAGACTAATAATTGTTCACGGAAACCGACAATATCCTCCGCAATTTTTTTATGGCTAAACCACAGTATTAAGAACAATATCATTTATTAATTTATTTTGGTAACACAAATATTAACGTAAATTCAGCCTAATTTTCATATAAAATATAATACTGTATAATGTTTTCAGCACTGTAGAGAAAACACAAAGCAACCGACGAGGAAAATGCGGTGGTGAATTATTACCGTATTTTCCCTACAGTATTGATACCAAAGCAAACGCGCTCACATGAATTACAGCACATACAGAGGGGTAACATCTGTGTTTTACATTCTAGCACCGCGGGAGACACAGCGGTACAGTACTGGGTTACCTGAAATGAAATTAAAGTGTTTTGTGAGCGTATTTAGGGTGTAAACTTCTGGGGTCGACTGTATTTATATCAGCTGTGACTGTAAATCCATGTCCTTCATCTCAAATACCGGCATCTAAGACATCTTTATCACTTATTGGGATGAATTCTAAATACTACTTCTTCAACAGGTTATGATGATGA
Organism: Clarias pachynema; assembly: GCA_030014365.1. NCBI lineage: Eukaryota > Metazoa > Chordata > Actinopteri > Siluriformes > Clariidae > Clarias > Clarias pachynema. The sequence continues at coordinate 20,664,771 of JAQMYL010000010.1, read as the reverse complement.
CGATGACTTGGGTAACAAAGTTTTCACATTCCTGACAAACCAGGAAGATCCAGCTGAGCAGGTCTACACGTCATGTGGAACACCACGCTCTCCTGGACTGCAAGCAAACAGGTTTGTTGTGTGGCCTGTTTCATGTCATGTGTGTGTGTGTGTGTGTGTGTGTGCGCGCCTGTGTTGCTCAGAAACAAAGGCCGGGCTACTGTATTTTGAAACGCATTCTTACTGACCCTTAACATGTGCGCATGAAAAAAGTTGGAAGTGCAAAAGATTCGAACGGCGGCTAAACACACACTCTAAGATGGATCAGGTGGAGATCTTTAGTTTGAAGAGACGTTTATATCCGTGTGCTCTTTCTCATGCATTATAGTTTCTATAGTAACTTCTGTGTTAGATGTTAAGATTGATGATAATTTAGTGAGAACAGGAACAAACTTGATGTATGGATGATCCACATTATTAAATTAAAGAAATCTTAATACACCGCAATGAATCACTCTTTAAATAATAAACAAGTGGAATCATGAGCAAACTCTACTGTTGCATATACTGTACAATAATCATAATATATATATATATATATCTCAGGAAAAGAAAAATAGTACGATGTATATTCTATTAATTTAATATTATTATTATTATTATTATTATTATTATTATATATCAGGGGGAAAAAATAGTATGATGTATATTCTATTAATTTTATATTATTAATATTATCAAACTATTTTTCCTGATATAATAATAATAATATGATGTATATTCTATTAATTTAATATCATTATTATTATTATTATTATTATTATTATTATTATTATATATCAGGAAAAAAATAGTATGATGTATATTCTATTAATTTAATATTATTATTATTATTATTATTATATATCAGGAAAGAAATAGTATGATGCATATTCTATTAATTTAATATTATTATTATTATTATTATTATTATTATTATATATCAGGAAAAAAATTTTATGATGTACAGTATATTCTATTAATTTAATATTATTATTATTATATATCAGGGAAAAAAATAGTATGATGTATATTCTATTAATTTGATATTATTAATATTATCTTATTATTATTATAAAATATCAAGAAGAAAATAGTATGATGTATATTCTATTAATGTAATATTATTATTATTATTATTATCATATAGCAATAAATTTTGTATTAAAATATTTATACAAGCCTTTCTTTTCCTGACGTGTGTATCCATTTTTTTTAGCTGACTTTCTATATATAAAAAATAAACCACACACATTTCAGCACTACACAGGGTGTACAATCCCCTTGTTTCACACACCAAGTAGTGCCCTTGATCAGGGGTTAGAGGGGGATTTGGGATTAAGCCTGGTGTTAGAACCTAGTTAGCTTTGTAGATTGTATTAGCGGTGAAGAGCTTTATACCTCTCGTCCAATCAGAACTAACCATCGTATAACAGTACAGCAATATAACAGCAACTGTTCAGTAGTAAAGTACAAGTACAGTTCAGTACAGTGGAGGAGACAGTAGACAGTAATACAGGATAGTAATGTGGTAAAGTATAATAGAGTATAATGGAATAAAGTGATAACACACACACACACACACACACACACACACACACACACACACTACTTTATTTAAATAATCTGGTTCTAACCTGCTAAGGACATTAAAACACTATAATAAATTAAGAAAGGAAGCTGTAGGTGTGCGATATGAAATGATCTTCGTCATGCGTTACAGATATTTTGGGTTTATTTTGTTCTGTCCTGATTTGTTCATTCATGCTTTCGAGAAGAACAGGAAGTCACAGCCTCTACTCCTCCCACCCCAAACACACACACACTACCAAGAACTGAGATCAGTAAACCTGCATAGTTTCCATCTGTCTATCTGTCTGTCTGTCTGTCTGTCTGTCCATCTGTCTGTGTGTTGGTCTTACCTTGTCCTTGTCCTCCACCAGGTCCGCCAGCATATCGTCAGGGTCGAGAATCCCCCCGTCAGCGTACTCCACATGATGTGTACGCACCAGAAACTCCCCATCCTGTCGGGAACAATAGCTCGAGTTAGCAAAGCGTCTTAAGTTCCTGTTCCAGCAGCTGGCAGGAGGTGAAGGCGAGACTGCAGTGCATTCTGGGAGAAGCGTGACGGTTTTATAAATCTACTAGGCTGTTTATCTCAATATTACCAGTTTCATCTTTCTTCTCCTCATTCTTCCTGCGGGTAGATCTTCTATAACGTACCTTTACCTGTACCGTCATCACTATAAATTTTGGCACCCCCAGTATAGACAGGTTTTAAAGGATGCTATGAAATATATTGTCTCTCTCTGGAAATTATCCATTATTTTTAAAAAGTTCATTTCTTTTTTCCCTTTTTTTCTTTTTTCTTAACAAGCAATGATAGTCAACCATAAGAATTATTACAAATAACTGCAGAGCATTCATGAAATGCAATTTAAAATCGATTCGAGAAATATTGGCACCCTCGTTTTTGTTTTTTTGTCAAAGAACCCGTTAAAAAACAAACACAAACAAAAAAACAAAAAAAAGAAAAATGCAACAAATCTAATTTTATTAGACTTAATTATTGGCACCCCAACATTTATTTTTTATATTTTATTCTTTCCTATTAGCACTTTTTTCCTTTTCAAGGTCTCAAGCAGTCGTGTAAGCATTTCACTGCATATCATAGTGTATATGAAAAAAAAAAGAAAAAGAAAATAATTAGGGGAAAAATTTACAGGTAAAACATTTTCAGGTAAATTAAAAAAGAAGAAAAATTTAATTAAATTTAAAAATATTATAATAAAATAAAATGATACATTTTTAAATATTTTGTTTGTGAGAAACGCTGTTAAAAATGTCTTAGATTTTTGTTTTTCAATTACATTTTGGTTATTTTTAAATAATATATTTACTTTAACTCCGGGCGCTTCCCCCCCCTCACCCCATCTTCACCTGCAGTGCCAATACTATTGGAGCCGACTTTATACATTCTGCCATGTACGAACTAATACAGTAGGGGAGACAATAGAAACGGCAAACGGAGGGCGTGTTTTTCCTGTAAGAGCAAGAACGTGCTGAAAAGGCGCTAAAACTTTCAGAGCACAAAAGAGGTTACGAGATCCACAGCAGCCGGCCAGATGTCACAGGACAAAGGAATGTTTCATGTATTAAATCAACCAGGAAGTTACGTCTTTGCATCTGCATAGAAGAAACAAACAGATGTGAGGAGAAGGCCGTATTTCAATCACTAGTGTCTGAAAAACACAGAGCGTAGCTAACCCCGCCCTGCGCGCCGTCCCTGTTGTGGGCGTGACATCATCTGATGACTCGCGATTTCCATTCACACATTTTGTGTAAAAACATCATAATCACCTGATCACAGCAAGTCTGAGTATAACAACTACATCCTCATGGTGGTACAGTAGGTCAGAGGGTTGGAAGATCGTCGGTTCGAGCACCAGCTCCACCAGGATGCCATTGTCGGGCCCTTGAGCGAGGCCTTTAACTCTACCTGCTCCAGACCCCCAGTTACGCTGGGATACGTGAAGAAAGAATTTCACTGTACAAAAACGTTACAAAATATGTAACTTAAAATATCACGGCCATTATTTATTTAACAAAGTTGATGATAAAAAGAAAAACCACGCAGGCAGCACCCCCTTACTGCGTTCATAGCATTCAATAGGGTAAGCTGCAGACGGGTGCTGCTAATCATCAGCCCTTGATTAACTGATCATCAGCAGGTGTGAAGACCTTTATAAAATCACATGTTTCGGCTGATTGCCGTTCTGGAGCATTCGGGTGTGTGTTACCACAAAGCCAAGAGGGAACGACATAAGCAACGGTCTTAGAGAAGAAATTGTTGCTGCACATCAATGTGGAAAGGGTTATAAAGCCATTTACTAATAATTTGGAGTTCAGTGAGAAAGCATTCAAGACGGGAGTGGACGTCCCACCACATCGACCCCAAGGTCAGACCGTGCAATGCTCAAAGAAATACAAAAAAAATTAAAAAATAAAAAACAAGAGCTACATCTCAGACCCTAGATCATGTTAAACGTTAACATCCATGACAACACAATTAGCAGACTGAACCAGTACAGTGTTTTTGGAAGGGTTGGCAGGAGAAAGCTTCTTCTGTCTAAAAAAAAACAAGGAAGCGCAAAACTGCATCTGAACAAACCACAAGGGTTCTGGAACAATGTCCTATGGACAGATGAGACCAAAGTGGAGCATTTCAGCATTTCAGAAGAAACACCTCGTCTCAAAGCCACGGTTGAGCACGGCAGTGGAGGGGTGATGATCTGGGCTTGTTTTTGCAGCCTCAGGACCTGGGCACCATGCATTAATTGTTGTAATAAGTTAAACAAGTTAATTCTACCAAGATATAGTTAGTAAAGTAGATTAACCTACGGTAAGTTCTCTTTTGTATGTTTGTAATATTTTTTGTGTATTAGCAGAGCTTGTAAGAACTTTAAACTACAAAGTTGACTATAAAATGATTTGACTTGATACAATTTGAAAATAATTACATTGAAAAGGTTGTTTAGAGGTAAATCTGAAGCCAACTGTGCGATAGGTATAACTTGGGCAAAAATGGGTCATTTAGCAGGACAATGAACTGAAGTACATCAGTACATCTACTGTACATAAGAATGGAAAATGGTTTCCACTCAAGGTTTTGGAGTGGTCTAGTCAAAGTCCAGAACTCAAACCAGCTGAAATGCTGTGGTGGGACTTTAACCGAGCTGTGCATCAGCAAACGTCCAAAAACCTCAATGAACTGATTCAATGTTGTAAAGAAGAATGGACCAAAATGATGAGAGACTGATACAGTCATACAGGAAACCATTACGTCAAGTTATTGCTGCTAAAGGTTGTTTGTCTGAGGTTGTATTTGTCTAATACTAAGACCTGCTACGATCAGATTATTTTTATTAAACACACACACACACACACACACACACACACACACAAAAACAACACAGAATTAAAAGAGGGGGCACTAACTTTTACATATGCCTGTAAACCTTACTGCTGTGCTGATGAGGATCCTCCAACAATATAAAGAAAAGGGCCGTGTTCTGTCTAGGTTAATGACTATCATGAAATGTTTTCTTTTTCTATTAATTAGCGGCGTTATTTAAGGTTCAGCCATCCGCACTAGCATATTTGTGGGTGAATAAAGTGTGTCCACTGTAGAGTTTAGCAAATTTCTCTTGCTACTGTACAGTACGTTCGCTTTGTCAGTGGGAAAACAGTTTGGTATATTTTATTAATAGCAGCTCTTTTATTGTTTTTTTTAAAAACAATGAGACAAGTGTTCTGCCATCTGCCGCTTTCTGTTGGCTCACGAGTATTAGCAATAGAAATGCACCTACTGAGTCTGTGAACAGAAGTACCAACATTACTACCAGGGAGAAAGAAAATACCACATTTATACCCCAGAACCCCAAGCGTACGTCGGTGGAAGTGAAGTTCACAAGATAGCGCTTCATGAATTTTTGTAGATAAAATTGAAGCGAAGCAAACCGATTCACGCTGTGCCCTGACCGCTACTGCTACCGCTAGATACACCTGTATCAATGTACCGAGGATTCAAAATCTGTAAACGCTGCAAAACACCTCTGTGGAGATAAGGAAGGGTGTCAATTCACATCACTGATTTTCATGCTAATGTGGAGTGAATGTAAATGTTGTGTCACCTGAGGCTACACGCTACCAAGACTCAGTACGATGCTATGCAAACAAATAGTTGTTCACTAGAACTGGATCAGCTTTCACAGCAGGTTTGCCTAAAACTTTTCAACATAAAGAATCTGAATAACGAAGAAAATGGTTCTCTAAGAAAGAAAATCGTCAGAAACAACACAACTCGGAATAGTCGCGCTGTCTGAGAGGCAGAAATGCAATAAAACAAGACTGACTTGTGGAACCACTTCATCACCTAAAAGATAATGTTTTTAAACAAATTCTCATTGGTTTAGGAGGCTCAGGGTTCAGAACATTACAGCGGACACACCCTGATCTCACACCGGACAAGGTGTAGCTACTATGCTATAGGTGTAGGTGTAAATAATACTATGCACTGTCATGTGATGCTGAAATTTCAATCAGTACACAAGCAGTGTGTGTAAGTGTGAAATAGCTGTTAGCATGCTAATCAGCCTCAGTTAGCACTCCAGTATGCAAATCTGGAGTTGAAATGATGAGTAAATTCAAATTTTAATTAATATGTTTATAATGAAACATATATTTTATAAATAGTATGTTGATGTATAAAGTTATATTCAGCAAATTGTTGTTTGTAAGTAATAATGTTTTTAACTAATTAATTACTTAACAGTTTGTATGCTAACACTTTGTAGCCATTTATACAGTATTTAGTACATCGGTAAGCAAAGTGATATTCAAGTTACAGTTAGTATGTTATTAAGTAAAGTTATCAGTTAAAAATAATCATTAACTAATTAAATGTAAGTTGAAATTAATGTAATATCAAGTTAGTATGTTTGTTAAATTCTATTTAGTAAATTTTAGCTTGTGAGAAGATAAGTTGTTGATAGGTTAACAGAAAAACATGTAGAGTAAACTGTAATTGCTCTATTAGTAAATAAAATTATATTTAAGTTATAGCACATGAATTATCAACTATAAATACATTTGATAAATTAACAGTTTGTATGGTTTGCGCATCCACATTATATTTCTAAAGTTGAAATGTAACTGATTAAGGTTTTATTTTCATTAAAATGGACAGTATATTAGTCAGTGAACCTATATTTAATATTGTAGTTGTAAGTTTATTTTTAAGTTGCAGTTAGTATATTAGTAAAGTAATTTATATTTGGTAATTTATAGTTAGTAAATTAATTACAAAAGAACAAAGAACAGGTTGTATGCTTCTAAGCTATATGTAATAGGTTATAACTATTAAAAAGTGTTTTCATTAGATGATTTCTGTTAGTATGTTAGTTAATGATGCATTTCATACATTAAAAATTGAGTTTGTTGTAGCTAGTAAGTTAGAGGGTAAAGTTTTATTTAGGAAGTTATGGTTAGTATGTTAGCTATAATTTACCAAATAAAAATGTACGCACTAATATGTTAATGAGTAAAGTTATAGTTCGTAAATTATGGTTAGTATGTCAGTTATTTAAGTTATATTTGGTAAATTATGGTTTGTATTCAGTAAATTATAGTTGGTTTGTTGGTGATTTAAGTTATAATTGATAAGTTTGTTAGAGAGTAAAGCTGCATTTAGTAAATCACGATTAGTAGAGTACTGTATGTTAGTGATCAGAAATGTGTTTCCTAAGTTACAGGTTCAGTTTTAGTGAAAAATTTTGCACTTGGCAAGTAGTAGTTGGTAGGAAGTTATATTTAGTATATTGCCATTTAGTGAGTAAAGTAAATAACCTTCAGTATGTTAGAATAAAAAGTTCAGTTTTGTATGTTTGTAATATTTGTTTGTGTATTAGCAGAGCTTGTAAGAACATTAAACTATAAAGTTGACTACAAGTTGATTTGACTTGATACTCATTTTTAAAAAGTTTTTAAAAAGTTTGAAAATAATTACATTGAAAAGGTTGTTTTCCAAAGGAGTACCATAATAATCATAATTTCACTCTTTTCCAGTAAATGCCACTAATCAGAACCTCACTCTAGCTTACAAATAAAACTCTGATTAACTCTAATAAAGAAACTTACAACCTGCTGAGTCTGGCTTCCTGGTGGTAAATAATCCTGATTTTTTTTTATAATTATTATTTTCAGTGATTAGCATTGATGAATTTACAGCAGGTGGATTTTATTTTTTAAAAATTTATACAAGACTCAATAGAAAGAATTTCACAAAACTGACTTTTTCCCCCCATCCTAAATAGTAACCATGAAATCAGAAATGCCACGTTTTTTAATTTAAAAATTGTGTTAAAAAATAAATCAGAAGCGCTACTTAAGTCATCACTTCCTCTGAAAGGAACTGAAGGAGAGGGTGAGAATGGAAGTGAGGATGATTAGCGAGGAATTTCTCACGGCTCTGCTTTTTCATGCTTTAATCCTCTAAACACTTCATTAAACAGCGGCAAAATTAGTGTGACATTAGACGCCGTGAGGGAGTGGAGCTTGGGGGAAAAAGGTGTTGGAATAAAAAGAAGCAGTAATTGGAAACACTCCGTTATATTCAGTGATCACAGTGCCGTAGTCGGGGCCTCGTTAACAAAAACGTGTGTTCTGTACAATCTCGTTACATTAATAAGGTGCTTATGTTTCTCCATGGAGCACCTTACACCATTCATGAGATCTGTGAGAAACCTCAACTATGTACAACAAATGAGCTTGAAAGATTACAACAGATGGTTTAACAAAAGGAAAACATTATATTTAAGCACTTTAGAGACTTTTTATGTTTGGGTTTCTTAAAAATTGTGTCACAGGGTCGATTTTCTCAGTTTTCAACACATGAAAGATAAAAACTTAACCGTAGGTAATTTTTTTTTAGTATTTATTCCACTGTACAAACCTCAATCATCAGCCAAAATGTAATTATGCACGCCATATACATTTCCAGTACAGTTTGCACTAGGAATGTCGATGCGTCTCTTGATATAGAACCTGTATAGAAAGAGTTACATTACGAGCAGGCGGGTAATACAAGTTCCACAATTTTTTTTTATTTCCTTATTTATTTATTTCCTTATTTAAGGCACTGAGTTACTGATCGGAAGGTCGGAGGTTCGAGCCCCAGGCTTTAAATAAAGGCTTAATCAAAACTGTATATTCTGTGTCGGTTATGGCGCTTACTCTGTAATAAAACATAAGAAACTCAGGTGTGTATAAAAATCACTACTGCTACTTTTATTAATATTACTGCTCATGACTTAAGTTATTGCTACTGCATTTCAACAATCCTTAGCTATGAATCATGGGTAAACTGTCGAGCCAATTCAGTTAGATTTTGCAATTTGATTGGATAATCATTAGTGCTATTGAATCCTAAATCTTACAGGATTTAAAGTTAAAAAAAAAAGTGTAAAAGTGTCTAATAAACATTTCAATGCTGTGTAACTTGTGTTATCTTGTACATATCTTGTATAAAATGATAATCTTTTTTTTCTGTTCCACAGTCTAGTCCAGGTAAACGCGCATCAACTCAAAAGATGGAGAAGTTATTCTCTTACGAGATGCAAATATTTTTGCATAAGATGGAAACGCTTTGTGTTGCATATTTTTAAGCAATTGATCAAATTTAGACCACTGAACATTACGAACTAATGTGTTTGTTTAAGAAAAAGAAAAAAACACTCTCTGATTCAATTAACTTAATCACTTGCTTAAATTGATTGCTTGATTGATTCAATCGTTTAAACAGAGAGTCGACTTTTCCTTTACCCGTCATCACCTCGTATGCACACGTACAAGATTCCTAACATTTCCATCACTGGACAGATCCTTACACTGGGTTACTAGGTTACTAACTCATTTTTTATTTCATTATTTTGACTGGTACTTAATAATAATAATAATAATAATAATAGTCTCTATTAATGTTGCTACGATTACTACTACCATTCTTGTAGAAACTATTTGTTTCTTTGTTACTTTACTGCTACTATTTTTATCCCTACTGTAATGGCAATTACTGTAACTGCTATTTAAAACAATAAGAAGAAAAAGAAGTAGTACTAGTAGTAGTAGAACAACAACAACCTGTCATATGTATTGTTTGTATTTATTTATGACTTCCTTTTCAAATCAACTTGACCTTAAGTCCAAAGGTCGAAGTTCACTACCACTAGTACTGCTTTCTGTTTCACGTTTTATATGCTGTTTAAATCCGAATCAATTTTCAACATTTTGAGAAAAATACCATTTGTGAAATTGAAACATTAATGCTTTTTTTTATTATCCATGTCTGTTTTATTCCCAACAAGCACACACTCTTCTCATACCTCAGACCTGCATGTGTGGTGTAAACCATCATTTAACGCAGCACATTTCAGGATTAACGTCTTTGTTTCGGACCAGTCTGGCGGTAATTCTTGGACTACAAAACGTGTCGACCCCGATTCCTTTCCTCCACAGCGAACACAATTATCGCCGCTTTGGATATAATTAAACTCTTCGGGTGTTTTTTTTTGTATTTATGAGGATTTTTGGGTCACTTCACCAGGTAATGTAATGGAGTTTATGCCCACTGCACCTGGCGCGGCCTGAGCCTGCCAGTTCTGCCAGGTGTGTGTGCGGCAACACGGGGGTTTAAACTGCATTTACATTACAGCTGTCACTCAGGCACAGGAATACGCTCGCCTGAACAAAGCCTGGCATCCAGGCCAAACTAATCAAACACAGGGTGCAGGTCTGGGGCCGCAGATAGGAGCCGATTAATGGCACGCTCGCATTTATCTCACCCGCATGTGCACACACACATACACACATCCTGATTCTCTCAGCCATGGAGTGATGGCAGAACCATGATGCGTTCTGGCAAATGATGATGATACAGGGGCGAAATGTGATCTGAATGAAAAACTGTGAGAATTAAAAATACTCTGGAATAAAGAAGAAAAAAAACAGAATAAACATTTAAATGAATGAATGAAAAACTAAATCCAAACTGCCACGGCTGACACTATTACTTTCACTCTCACGTCCACTCTTGTGGCTACTACTGCTACTATTATTATAAAGAGAAAAAAAAAAAAAAACATACTTGTCACACTGAAATAAATCAAAGAGAAAAAAAATCTGATGATTTGAATGAATTAATGATGCAGAACAGAATTTTTTTAGCAGTTATCTGCCAGTTCTGCCACTATTGATGCCACTACTACTGTCACTACCACCACTACTTCTGAAATGCAATTGTTTTAAATAACTATTTTATAATATACACACTACCGTTCAAAAGTTTGTACACCCCCTTATTCTAACTCCATGGTCGTTCCTGGTGTTTATTTCTTTCTACACTGTAAAACAATGCTGAAATACACAATAATCTCCTTTGAACAGTTGATATTGAGATGTACACTACCGTTCAAAAGTTTGGGGTCACTTTCTAACTCCATGATGGTTCCTGATTTTTATTTCTTTCTACATT
>JAQMYL010000010.1:20618891-20634590 GCA_030014365.1 Clarias pachynema | reverse complement strand
GATACAAAAAGGAGAAAGAATCTGTTTATATCTGCTATACTGTAAATAACAACAAGTTATTTTCAATGTTCTGAAAATGTGACTATAAATGGATAAAGAAGTTGGAATTGTTGGCAAATTGCTGTCGTTTCAGAGTATGATTTGAAAATGTGACCAAAGAGGAAAATAGTAACTCCTGTGCTTTAAAAGTAACTCTGCTTCACACCTTAATGCCACTGATTATTTTCCTGTAACAGCACAACACCATATGAAGCATTTTCAGCATACGAGCGAAAGAACCCGAGCCGAACCGAGCCGAACGCCTGGGAGTCTGAGAGCTGTTCAAAACAAAAAGAAAGAGATAAAAAGAGATCAAAAGTGGTGAAAAGGCAGGAAAAGAAACAGACAAATAATCTGTAGACGTTGTACAGAACCTTTGAAGACTGTAACCTATAGACTATGTAAGTGTAGAAACTCTACCTGTAGACAGAGTAACCTGTAAAGGCTGTACTGTACAGAACCCTCACTTTAGGACAAACATTAAGGTTTTATGGTCGCTGCTCGCAGACGGAGGTCTCCATGTCAGTGATTTGTTGCATTTTAGTAATGAACTCTGGCTGCTCTCTCTCCCTCTTTCTCTCTCTCTCTCTCTCTCTCCCTCTTATTGATTAGACGTTATTGGACTTCTTCATTAAGGGATCTGAGTTTCATTATCATTTTTCATCAGACACAAAAAAAACAACCAGACAGAGAGATAAAACAATCCTCATTATGGTGGGGGTGGGGCAGGGGTTATAAAAGAGAGTGGGGTAAATTATTATACTTATTACCACACACACACACACACACACACACACACACACTTTTACTCAGCTAATTGAGCTGTGTGTGTGTGTTTGCTTGTTGCATTTCTCTGTTGATCTGATTGTATTGTTTTTAAAGTGAATTCTCAGAAACAAACAGTACAGCTCTCTCTCTCTCTCTCTCTCTCTCTCTCTCTCTCTCTCGTACACACACACACACACACAAAGTGTTCTGTGTGTTAAATACGATGTGTTGAGTTGTGTGTGTAATCTGCTGCATTTACACTTCATTCAGAGTAAACAGGAAAAGAGTTGAGAAAATAAAATATATCTGGAAATATACAATATATAATTTTTTTTAAAAAGACAGACAGACAAAAAGAAAAAGAAAGAAATGGAATAACTGAAATGAGAAAGAAATAAGACGAAATGCAGGTTAGAAAGAAAAAAAATGACGAAAGAACGAAAGAAAGAAAGTGGACCACTGAAACAAGGAAAGAAAGAAAGAACAAAAAAGAAGGAAACAAGAAAGAAGACATCTGAAACAAGGAAAAAAGAAAGAAAGAAACAAGACAACTGAAACAAGGAAAAAAGAAAGAAAGAAACAAGACAACTGAAACAAGAAAGAAAGAAAGAAAAAAAGAAAGAAAGAAACAAGACAATTGAAACAAGAAAAAAAGAAAGAAAGAAACAAGACAACTGAAACAAGAAAGAAAGAAAGAAAAAAAGAAAGAAAGAAACAAGACAATTGAAACAAGAAAAAAGAAAGAAAGAAAAAAATTAAACAGAAAATGACAAATAACAGTTGCTTAAAGAACTGAGAATTAAATACAGGAAGTATGGACTGAAAGACAAAATAAGAAAAGGAGAAAGAAAAAGATGAAACAAAAGAAAATGAATGCCTAGCAAAGGACAGAAAGAAAGAAAGAAAGAAAGAAGAGATTTTTGGTAATATTTATACTTTATGCTGAGCCTCACACTCACACACACACACACACACACACACTCATCAGCCCTTGCTCTTTTCCTGCAGCCAGCGTGTGTGTGTGTTGTTGCTAGCTCGGTCAGTAGCGCTGTGCTAAAGCACTGTGATGTGTCAGATGCGTCGTCGCCGCCGCCGCAGCCCGGCTAACTGTCACCCCTCCCGCTGACTCGCGCCTGACGCCTCAGTGTTAGCAGGTGACAGTGTACCAATCGCTCTGCTAACAAGCTTTAGCGAGGAACGCAGGCTGTCCGCGGGGGAGGTGCGGCTGCTGTTCGTCTCTGTCACATTAAGGTTCAGGAGAGAAAATAGTTATAAAGCCGCGGTGTTAGCTAATTCCAGGCTAATTAGCTGGGACGGTAATGTGGCTAATGGTTCGCGGTGCGCAACTGAATCGGCTAGCTCAGAGACGCGGGGGTTATTCACCAGACCTGGCTAGTGGCCTTGTTCTCCTGGCTTGTCCCTTCTGGAATCTGTGAAAAGTGTGTGTGTGTGTGTGTGTGTGTGTGTGTGTGTGTGTGTGTGTGTGTGTGTGTGTGTGTGTGTGGTCTGCTCCACAGGGATGCCGTATGATGCATGTCTTTAATAACAGGCCATTAACGCTGTGCTGGTGTAACAGGCAGTCTGTTCTTTTCAGGCAATTTGCTGGAAACGAGGGCCAATGGCTCGTGAATCTGGTTCTCTCTCTCTCTCTCTCTCTCTCTGTCTCTCTTTCCTTCTTTTCAGCCCTTGTTCATTGGCGTTTCCATCCCCCACAGCAATGTTTGCTGAGATGCGTTCTTCACTACGGGCAGCGACTTTATTGCTCTCCTTCCCTCAAAGAAAAACATCAACACGTAGGGAATTTAATTCTCAGCAGGACGCTCGGAATTCCTTCCTTCCAAATCTGTTTATTTTTGAGGGAAAAAAAAAAAACCACACCGAGTAGACAAATAGTTTTTGGAGAGATTCAACACTCGTAGAAACGGAGGTTAAACAAAGTACATGTGTGCGAGCAGCAGGCAGCGGATCACTCAGCGGCCTCATAAAGCCGCCGATCGCGCTCTCCATAATAACTCCATTTGTCACGCGGGGCCGTGGAGAGCCCTGTGTGTGTGTGTGTGTGTGTGTGTGTGTGTGTGTGTGTGTGTGTGTGTGTTTGCCCTATTCGTTTTTTTTTTTTTTTTTTTTATTTCCACCCCGCGCCCCCACGGTGTCACGTTCGGCCCTACACATCACCCGCGAGGGCACGGGACGCCGGGGTAAATCAAGTTAATGACGCGCGATGGTGCGGACAGAGAGCGCGTATGGAAAATAAGTCAGGAGTTAACATGTGGACTGTAACACAGAACGATAAACACGGACACGATCCTGAGAGAACGTGAAGGAGAGAAGAGGGCAGGATGTGTGAAATGGAGCGATCCTCAATAAACAGTTCCACATCAGGGCACAGCTGGGGCGCAGACCTCATCCCCATCGCCATTCACATGCTTTCATCACCAACACATCACAAACACAACACGCCTGGGTATCGAAGGAAAGCGATATGAAGAAATAAAATGATAGAAAACTGTATCAATAGTAAATATAACAAAAAGCTCATTTTTGAAGAAAGAAGAAAACAGTTATAAATTAGATGGTTTATATAAAGTTAGACAATTAAATGGAAAAATATATAAACAACAAATAAAAGGAAGAACGAAAGTTGGTAGAATAATTAACAATGCTACAAAAGAAAGAAAGAAAGAAAGAAAGAAATATGGTTAGAAAGGTAGAAAATGAATACTTTTGAAAAAGAAAGAAAGGGAACTTTTTAAACAAGAAAGAAAAAAGGAAAAAAGAAAGAAAGATGGAAAGTAGGTTAGAAAGGTAGAAAATGAACACTGCAGAAGAAAGAATTAATGAAAGTCAAGGGAAGAATGGAAGAAATTAAATAACTGAAATGACAGAAAAAGAAAGGAAAGATATGAATACGGAAAGAATGTTAGAAAGAAAGAAAGAGGTTTTCTGCTTAAAAATATATAACTAATAAATATTAATTATGTTGAAGAAAGAAGAAAATGGAATGAAAATTTAAAAAATGTACAAACAATAAGAGAAAGAGAGAAAGTTAGTTGAATATCTTACAAAAATGTAGAAGAAAGAAAGAAAGAATGAATGAAATGGACCTCCTTAAACGAGAAAGGAAAAAGGAAAAAAGAAAGAAAAGAAAACGATGGCAAGAAGGTTGGAATGATATAAAATAAGTACTTGACAAAAGAAAGCAAGAAAGACAGAAATGACAGGAGAATGCAAGAAAAAGGAAAGAAAAAATTACCAGAAGAGAGAAAACATGAAAGAAAGAAAAAGGAAGAAGGAAGAAAGAAAGAAAGTTGATAAGAAACAACAAAAAACTGAAAGAACCCAGAAAATGGACATAAAGATTATTACACTGAAACTGGAGACTCCTTCCATAAGTGCAAAATAAACATCTTAAAGAACTGTCCTGCGCTTCATACTGACTGTGGTAAAGGTTACTATAGAAACGATAAAACAGGCAGGTTTATATAAACTAGCCATGATCATGTCAGTGCTGTCAGGAAATAAATCAACATCTTCTGGCCAATCAGAAGCGAGAATCTGACCAAGATGTAGTATAATACAGGTAACATTACAACATAACAAAGACATGGTCCAGTATGTCCACTTCAGGAACGTCACCGACACCATCGCAGCTACACTCCTCCGGATTCTTCTCCACTGAGTTACATGTGGATATAAATGAGACAATCTGAAGACAATCAGTCGCGGAATTTAATTAATTAAAAAAAATGTTGTTTTTTTTGCCCGAACATCTCTAGCTAAACCTGTAGCTAAACTAGCTAGACTTTTGCACAATAAGGTTTGATTTTAATACACAATAATTTGATACTTAATAAAATAACGGTGGATCTGCTACGATACAGTTTAGTTACCTGTGATCGATTCATAACCAACTTTATGACAACTTTACATAAAGTTCAGTAACAGATTAGGATAAATATTATAAAATAACTATTCACATGAGAGTTAAGTCAAAATCGGCTTCTTATCCGATGAAAATCATCGTGTTTTAGTTGTTGCCTAGAGATCCAGTGTGTGATGCCTTTCGCTAAATAATTAGCATGAACATACTGTATAACATGTGATTGGATAAACAGGAAAAAAAAAAAAACGTGTTCATGCTAAGAAAAACTAAGACGGCTGATCTGATCAATTTGTCTGCGTATCTCTCGAATCCTGAACGTTAGCTATCAGGAATGAAAATCTTCTCCGCCCCCTAGTGGTGGGAGCTTGTGAGACGTTTCCTTTCAGCGCTACGAGCAGCTGGTGTTTGTCAGCAGGTAGCGGCTTCCTGTTGTCCCCAGCAGATGGCCTGTACTTTCTGGCACCGCAGACGCTGCCAGTTTTGTTTTAAATCCCCCCCAAATACACACACACATACACACACACACACACAAATACACACACACACATGTACGAACAAGATCTCCCTCCAGGCCAAATTAGAGCGCATTAACTAAGTTACTCACAGACCAGCAGAAAAGCAAACGGCGAGCGTCTCCAGCTGATCTGAGACCTGCCAGCGCTCGTCTTTTGTCTGAGACACGAGACCACCTGCCTGACGTGGACTGTAATAGCGACGGATCATGAAGACTTTCCTTTCTGAAGATTTAGAAAGGGACAGGATAATGTATGTGCACCCCGACCGCGTGACCCCGATATCAACCGGTGTGTGTATGAGTATGTGTGTGTGTGTGTGTGTGTGTGTTCCCCAGGAGGTGTAGAAAGAAACTAAGCGTGTGCAATAAATATGAAAATATCACTCTGATTTATTGCCGCTTTAATTACCAGCTGTTGACGGGACTTCGGTCCTGCGAGAGATCCGCCATGCCACCTCTTTAGCTCGTCTGGGAATGAAGATTAATCGCTTTTTTAATCCCCACTGCAGTGTTCAGTCACAGACATGACATGATATAATATTTCTCATGCCATTGTGGCTCTGGAGAGTCTAAAAGCAAACCATTTGTGGTGGGTTTTTTATGTTTTGGGGGAATGAAGCTGCTTTTCGCTTTTAAACGAGTAACAGGGATGAATTAAGACAGATACGCATTATATACTGTAACCAGCATCATGATATTGAAGTAAAAACCCTCTTTATGTCTCTATATAATCTCCTGCTTCACTAATACACTTATCCCAGTGTTCCACTAGTGCTCGGACACCATAAAGGTAGAACGTTTTCTCAGGACGCCGAAGCCGTGATCGGACTAGTTCACGCCTGAAACGCCGGCCTCCCAGGAACTCCCAGGAAATGTCATGGAGCAAGGTCAGGAGGATGTTGCGATAACTCGCAGCCGAGTTCCTGTGACATGCGAGTGGTGTCGAGTCCCGGTTTGACTTGAACACCCTGTGTACAACACCATTGGGTTTAAATTACTCACACTATATCCTATTTTGTTACATTTTGTAACAAAAGTGATCGAGAGTTGTTAGCGTTAGCTAGAGCGCTACAGTACCTCTGGTTATTATTCTGAAGCGCTGCTCCGAGGCTTTGTCTCAGTTTATAGACCGTACATCATCTTCGATCTGCTCGAGTAATAACTAATCACTGCTCCTCTCTATAATATTCCTGGATTCGTCCTGTATGTATCGACTGGACTAATGGGCTAATCAGCTAACTGCATAATTAGATAATAGTTTTGTCATAATTACAGACGGCAAACATTCCATTAAAGCAAATAAGCCAGGAAATCTAATGAGTGTCAGACTTCGGTTCGTCTCAGGGTGTTTGTATGACGGGGAAGCTGAAACCATCTACCCGTAACCCCCCACCAACACACACACACACACACACACACACACACCAGCCAACCCTTCTACACCCACCAACACGGCGATCCCAGATGCCGCATTTGACCGAAAAATCCCTGTAAAGGCTTCTTAACCATGAACAATTTGAAATGAAATTAGTTTTTTTTTGCATCTTCAGCAATAATCAACAGATAATAATAACATAATAATTAAATAAAAGCAATTTTAGAGATAGATATAATTTTGGGTTTATAATCTGTCATTTTAAGATCAGGAGAACGTTCCGCCATAACCTCAAAGTCAAGCGCACTTGGGTTCTGCAGCAGGACAACGATCTGAAACACACCTCATATCCGTCCACCTCTGAAAGGCTCCAAAAAAGTCAAAGTTCAGACAAAAATCTGATTGAGATCCTTAAACAAGCCACTCATGCTGGAAAACCCTCCAATGTGGCTGAATGAAAACAATTCTGCAAAGAAGAGCGGGTCAAAATTCCTCCACAGTGATGTGCCAGTTATCGCAAAGGCATGATTGAAGTTGTTGCCGCCAAGGGTGACACAACCAGTTATTAGGTTTAGGGGCAATTACTTTTTCACACAGAGCCGGGTTTGGACAGCTTCTTCTCTTGATATATGAAATCGTGTTTTAAAAACTGGATTTTTCTATTTACTTGGGTTACATTTTTACATGTAAATCTTTGTGTAATAATAACATTTATTTGGTGCTTATAATTATTTAATTACAGTATGCAAAAAAAAAAAAATGGAAGTGAATCTATAAATGGTGGACCATCTGCTGGTCTGAGGAATCGCTCCAGTCTATCGCTTTACTGTCACGCCTAATTTGCATAAACAGCTTATTTTGCTTGTTAGTGTGAAAGCGAGTTTATCCTGCAACTCAATCAATCAATCAACATTTATTTATATAGCACTTTACAGCAACCTAAGTTGAACCAAAGTTCTTCACAGCACTAAAAATGACAATAAAATAGCAATAAAAATAGAAATAAAAATATAGGAACAAAATAAAATATATAGTTATAAATAAATAAATGTAAAATAAAAAAAACAAGACGGATTTTATCTTTCTGGTTTTAATCCACAATATTAAGAAGTCTTTGGGTTGGAGATCCAATATGGTGCCACAGAATTCCCACTCGAGCTGGAGGCATGAGCTCTGATAGATCTGTTCATCTCTTAACACTATGGCAGGAATGCACAAAAATTGGCGAAAATCAACCCAAATACCAGAAAGCTGAAAATTCCCCATATCTGGCAGAAACGCTTTATTATCTACACTTTATTATTATTATAATATTATTATTATTATTATAAAAAAAGTTAAAACAGCTTCATCTGCGCGAACCCAAGCCCCGCCTACTTCATGTACCCACACCGGACACTTCATTAGGTACAGCTTGCCTAGTAAAGGGTTGAACCCCGTTTGACTCCAGAACTGCCCTTAATTCTTCTTCATGGCATACAGTAGTTTCAACAAGGTGCTGGAGACGTTCCTTATAGACTCTGGTCCATATTGACGTGACGGCATCACGCAGTCGCTTCTGGTTCCTCTGCGTGATGATTCTGTCACATGGCATTTCGTGGGGGAGCGACACCTGGTGAGGTCTTTTGCTGCTGTAGAACATCTGCTTCATGGTCCTACATGTTGATGCTCTTCATCATACCTTGGTTGTAATGAGATGTTATTTGAGTCACTTTTGCCTTTCTTTCTGCTCGAACCAGTCTGGACGTTCTCCTCTGACCTCTGGCATCAACAAGGCGTTTTCAACCAGAGAACTGCCCTCACTGGGGTTTTTCTCTTTTCCACACCGTTCTCTGGTTGTGTGTGAAAATCCCAGTAGATCAGCAGTCTGGCACCAACAACCACGGCACATTTAAAGCCACTTCCACATTCTGGTGCTCAGTTTGCACTTCAGCAGATTGTCATGACTGTGTCCACATGCCTAAATGAATTGATTAGCTGCCATGTGATTGGCTGATTAGATATTTGCGATAACATGAAGTTGAACGGGTGAACCCTAATGACGTTTAATTTATATAAGGCACGTCTGTTAACATTCCGTACAGGACAGACGTTGTTCCAAAACTTTTGACCTATGTAACTTAAAATGAAATTCTTTTTATTTTTAATGTTTGTCTTAATTAATGATATTTCTGGCATTCTGGCAAGTGGATAAAGAAGTGCAACGTGCACCAAGGATGACACAGTTAAGCCAGAAGAAACGTCCAGAAACGTAAGATTTCTATTTTAATTTGTGACTTGCACCTGAGGTTCACTGTTTTTCCAGGTCCGCGATATGAAATACTCCGGTATCTGCGTATTCTGAAACGTACCTGCCTTCAATAACGTCTGGAATTGTTGTGAATCAGTTATAAAAAATACTGGCTGCAGAGGTAAATTCCCTACAGTGTCATTCTAGCGTTAAAACCCAAAGCGCCAAAACTTTTGTATCTGTGAAGGATCTCGTCCAACATTCTTCTAAACTTGAGGACTCCAGGATTTCAGCAGTATCACATGACGAGGGCAGAAACAATGGCTCTTGTTTCCGTGCGACCACAGAACCTGACCTCTTCGATCTGTCCGAGGAAATTACACAGAAGCCACTGGAAGACAAAAGGCCCCCTGTCTCGGATGGAGACGAGCCCTCTGTCCTAACGAACTGCCTTAATTGAGATCCGAGTCAACAAAACCGGGAGGTTGATAATGGAGGGAGCAATTTAATTACCCTCCTCTTACAGGCCCGACTTCCAGACACTCAGGAAACAATTAAGTCCCTTTCAGCGTGCCTAATGGTCCCGGGTCCGGCTTATTCGCCCCCTTATTCTATTAATAACCCATAAGCCATGAGGAATCCTCGCCCACCGAAGGCATGACATCAAGGGCCATTTAGGAAATGGTGCAGCTAATCTTTTTTATTTTTCTTCAGTGCTGGCCAAACAAAGGTAACGACCTGATCCAAGCGACTTCCTAGCATAGCTTCGATCGGTTTCGTGAGCAATGAATGATGTATCGAGACTGAAATCTTGTAGTTAGCGTTCATAAATTAGCATTAGCATGACTTAAATAATTAGTGAGACGCTTGCGCTAGAGAAGCATTTATGAACTTTTCTGTAATCACAGTCAAAGATTCTTTTAGATGTTCGGTGATCTTTGCTTGTCTGATGTTCCACCCTGCCCTGTTAGCGTCACGTCGCGTCGCGCCGGTGCTGCAGTGAAAACGAGGTGCGAACGAGCTGCCGCGCTCCTGAGAGACGCTTCCACCGCTCTGCTTCCTGTCCAAACAGGAAATGGGCACGGCTGAAAAATGACCTGGAAACCTCTCAAAAACAGAAGCGCACCTCAGGGGCCTCGCTATCTCGCTAACGCGGTCGGATTTTGTGCACACAGTGAAAACAGAGACGGTTTTGTCTTTTAATTCGGCTTTGTTCCTGATATTGTCATTTACAGAAAACAAGTCCAACAAACGCTCCACGTCAGTTAGCACATAGCGCTTAGCATGAACGGGACATTAATCACTGCGTTTAGGCTCCTGGACCAACAACGGAAATAATGAATATTTATAATTTTACACGTTCACATTAATGTCATCTATATTTACAGAACAGCAGAGACAGAAAAACACTACTGTTGTTTATTACAGTTAGGAAAAATACATCAATATAAAAACAATCTCAGTATTTATTTTATAGTGTATAAGTTCTGTTTTTTCATTTCTAATTCTGTAAAAAATTTTCTGCCACTTTTATTTATTTATTTATTTGAGGTTTTACATAAAAAGGAGAAGTAAAACTGTACTAGAGAGATACTGCTGCAGTCTAGGGCAGACAGACGGACGGACGGACGGACAGACGGACGAACAGACATAATAAAGAACTGAAGTGACTCGTCTCAGCATTTCCATCTGCATTGTCCAAAATAAACAAATAAATAAAAACCCATCCCTAATATCCTGCTTTTCCTTTCCGAGGCCCGGCGTTCCGGTGTCTTCCTGTGGAATGTTTACAGGAGAAAACATGTTTCCTGTTTAAACGAAGTCACGTAATTAATCCAGTTCCTGATTTTTGTCTGATGTGCAAACAGGATTCTCTGCCCAGGCACCTTTCTAACCTCCGCTCTTATCTCTATCAGCCATGACCTGTCCCTCTAGGGCTGCCACTCTCTAACGCATAGGAACACACACACACACACACATACACACACACGTATATATGACAAAAGCTTTATGGTAGGATTATGAGATCTAAGGACTGAAACACACTCATTCAAAAAAAAGATTTTTAAATGCCGTTTAAACTTTTTAAACACTAAAGTGAATTTTAAAGCAACACAAACTGAGCAGAGACGCACTGCACCTCTCAAATACTCACAGCTCTACTTTTATTAAGTTTTATGTCCAAATCCTGATTCTGAAAAAGTTGGAACATTATGCAAACCAAAAATGCATCATCTTCATGTGTGTTAAAAACATTCTACCCCGACTCATTATTTGATGATTTATATGTGAATGTTATTGGATCTCATTTTAAATCTGGTCTCTGCAACATCCTCCAGCACTGAGGACACCAGAGGGGGTCAGGTTCAGCTAGCGGGAGTTTCTCCCGTTTGTCCACTTCTTGCGGATCTTCTGCTGCACGATCGTACCGGTTCTTCATGGTCATGTTTTGCACTTTGTAATGCACCACGGAGTCTCAGTTGGACGAGGCAGGCCCGTCTCGCACCCGTACTCTGTGTTTAGCAGCCATGCGTGTGTAACCCGAGCAGGATGTGGAGTGGCGTTGTACTGGGATGTGTCTCTGGAAAACATGGAGTTTGGATGGCAGTATATGTCGCTCCACATTTTTCTGCATTAATGCCCTCACAGATGAGCAGTTTAGCCACCGCCACCAGCACTGACACGCCTCCATACCAGGTCTGATGCTGGTCCGATGCTGGCTTTTGGACCTGACGCTGATAACAGCTTGGAGAGATCGTTCCCTCTTTAACCAATAGAACGTGACAGCTGTTGTTTCCAAAAACTATGTGAAACTTTGACTCATCAGACCACAAAACATGTTTCCCATGTGGCTGTGTCCATCTCAGACGGGACCGAGACCGGAGAGCTCCTGGACAATATTGAAGTTTGAGGTTGAATCACAGCAACAGATGGTGTTAATAGACAATATTTTACTAAAGTGACAGTGACAGATTGTAAGACAGTGACGTCTGACCAACTAGAGATAGTGTTTTCATCAACACAGTTATGTTTTCAGTTCACTGTCTCCACTATCCGGGAATTCGGTTGTCGTTATTATTATTATTATTATTATTTATTCATCCTTTGTTTACAGCGCTTATCCTGTATACAGTGTCTCCTCTATGCTTAGGGCACGAGGTGGGGAACACACTGGACAGGGCACCAGTCCATTGCAGGGCGCGCGCACACACACACACACACACACTACGGGCAGTTAGCCTAATCTGCATGTTTATAGACTGTGGGTGGAAACCAAAGGACCCAGAGGAAACCCACCAACGTACAAACTCCATGCACACACACACAGACCCGAGGCAGGAATCGAACCCTCTACCCAGGAGGTGCGAGGCGACAGTGTGCACAGTTTTACTTTTGTTTTTTATACATGAAATAAGTCTTTTTAAAAATTAAAAATTAATCATATTTGTTTGATGTTTTTTTTTTTACTTTGCTTACAATCTCATAATTGAGAAATAATTTAAACTATAAACTAAGTCCTTAAAATATGCTTTATTTTGTCATTTTTTAAAAACAAAAAATAAGAAAAACATCACATAAACCCTCTATCTCAGCCAACAATCTCCTGTTTATAAGGTTTCGTAATAGAGTAATGGCGCCCTCTAGCGTGCAAATTAAATCCTGGCTAAACTGGAATGTTTCATTAACAATCCGCCTTTATATAATTTCTAAAGCGTGTCTAAGCCTGATGCAAAATACCGATATACGACAATTAGATTCGTTTTTTTCCCTTTCTTTTTCTTTTTTTCTTTTAGAAATGTGGCGAAAATACAGCGTGAAATGCAGAAAGCAAACGCTAGAGGGCGATGTAATTTTTGATTACTCATGGCGTTACGTCACAGCGAAACCGGAAATTAGTTCCATTTTCCGGAAATTGTAGCTATACTCATATTTATTATTATTATTATTATTATTATTATTATTATTCGAAATGTATCATCATTTTTGAAAATCACGCGCTCTGTTAAAAAAAAAAAAACTCCTAGCGTTATCCTTTTAGCAATCAGGCTAAACCATTTATTATTATTTATATTACTAAATATAACATGCTATAACTGTTTCCTTTAAATTTAATAATATTATACATATAATAATATAATATAAAATCTAACACTATTTAAGGTGGCATTATTTTTTTTGAGCACGAGAAAAAGAAAGAACGGTATAATACCCGGATGTGAGTGAAAGGTATTATGGGAAATATAGTTCGTAAAAAATGGACTACAAATGAATTACTTGTTTTGTTTAGCTATATTTTGTACATTACATGTGATTTTGGTGTCGAAATCACATCATTAGATGACAATCCTTCATTCGGGAAAGGTTATGAATTGTGTGGATTTGAAACCAGGAGAGAGTAGATGTTAAAAGATGAACGGCGGATTGGGAATGTTTACTTCCGGGATGGGGTTTTGGGAGGGTGTGACGTCAGGAAGCGGCAGTGTGTGTAGGTAGGTGTGAGAAGGACAAGGACGGTGACAAGGGCTGTAGTTGAAATGTCTGTCTTTATCACGGAGATATAGTTTAACTGTCATTAAGGACATTTTGTTTTTGTTTCTTTTACTGAATTTCCGCAAGGTGAGTTTGTTAACATCGCAGAACACCGGGTCGCGCGCGCAAAGCGTTCACATGTGCGTACGTTATTAAACAGTTACCGTAAATTCTCGAATATTTTCTGTCTGATTGTGTTGATAAATTGGACAAGTAGTTCCGGCTGCGCGGCAAATCACAGCTTTATATCAGTGCGCTCATTTCAATATAGTGTTATGGTTGCTATAGTAATCACTATAGTATATCACTAAAGGGGGAAATCAAAAAGTTTTGAGATTTGCATTTGCTGTATGTCTTAGGAAGGAGTCTCCAGTGTCAGCATCTGTAAATAATCACCTTTTAATCTTCTTGTCTCAGGGTTTCCCAGGGGAAAAATAATGCCAGAACTCAGGAGCTACTGCGAGCCGGGCGTGTCCATGCAGCGGGTGTGGACTGATAATGGATTCGCCCCTTGCTTCTTCTTCACCCTCGTCCCCGCTGTCCTGGGGACCCTCGCCGTGCTCCTCGGCACCCTCCACTGCGTCTTCTACGCTCGCTACGGGACCGGCATCGAGTCCCGATTCGTACCGCGTTCCCGCCTTTACAAACTGCAGCTGGCTCTGTCGGTCCTGCTCGGGCTCCAGGCGCTGGTCTGGATGATATTCCGGGTGGTACGGGACCAGCCGGTGCCCGGGTACGTGGTGCTCTGCGGCTGTCTCTATGCCCTGGCGTGGGTGTGGGCCACGGCGCTGCTGAGGATGGAGAGGAAGCGGGTTCTGGTGATGGACAGGACGAGAGGTCACAGTGCCGTTCTGCTGCTGTACTGGACAGCGGCGTTCATCGCCGAGAACCTGGCGTTCGTGTCGTGGGAGAGCCCGAGGTGGTGGTGGGGGTTCGAGAACCCTGAGCAGTTGGTGAGTACTGACAAAAAACAAAACAAAAAAAAAGCTGAAAATATTGATGGATGATTAAGGGTTCTCGTCATAAATGGGTTCTAGATTGCTTGAAGAACGTCATCTACTAAACAGGTAATCCTGTAGTCTATAAGCTGCAAAGAAAGATCTTTGCTATGGTTCCGTCTTCAAGGGTTTGTTGGATGGTTAAGGGTTCTAGCTTAAATTGGTTCCTTTCTTCTCTTTAAGAGGCTAGAACCCATAAACTGCTGAGATAGATCTCAGCATCTTCAGGATAAGCAGGTTTTTCAAGGGTTTGTTGGGTGGGTAAGGGTTCTAGATTGCCTAATGGGTTCTCTTTTTTTTTTTTTTTTTTTTTTTTTTTTGGAATTCTTCACTAGAAAGCCTGAGCTCCTTAAGCTCCTGAAGAAGATCTGAACATCTTCACTGAGGTTCTGCCTTCAACAGGTTGCTGTTGGATGTTTAAGGGTTCTAGATTTAATTTGAGGTTTTTCACAGAGACCGTTTTTCTGAAATCAGCAAACCAGAGGATCACTCTGGAACGTTGTGCAAGGACGAGATCAGACACGTGAGCCAGATCGTGTTCTGACTCATGACTGGGAATCAGCCAGGCAATGATGACTCGGCACATTTTCTCTTCCTCATGAATAAATCAGTAGCCATGCTCACATGGCTGGCACAAGACACACCCTCATAGTGAGGCCACTCCCACTGACTCAGCAGTTTTTACGTTACCGGCTGGTTCTGATTGAAGGGGTTATAAGCAGGATGATGCGGCAAAACTGAAAATAAAACAAAATATGTGGGGGAAAAAAAACTAAGCACAACTGCATTTTTTTAAAAAATCTAAGTTTAATAGATGCTTCTGAATTCAAATTCACAATTTTGCTGATTTTTATCCACAGTGATGTGTGAGAGAGTAAATCATTTAGATTTAGCGTTTGTTTGTCCTTAATAGCTGATGTAGCTTTATGACGTTAGCTTGCTGAAGTGTCTTTAAATCAGACCTCGAAAATCTGAGGTAATTTTTCGAAGTGAACATGCTAGTATGCTAGCGTATTACCTCATGAAAAACTAGCATTTAATCAGCATAAAAGTTTTTATTGCAATATGGACCTTTTATTATTTAAAGAATGCAGTTTATTAGTTTGTCAAGAATGAAAGTAATTGTAATTTGTGTTAATGATTTAATGTATATTAAACTTTTGAGGTAATAAATAACTGTTGGAGAACATCCTCTTAACCAGATAATTTTTGCCGTTATTTGCTGATTGAATGAGAAACTGTACATTAATAAAAAAAATTTTTTAAATTTTTTTTTTTTATATTTCATATATATATATATATATATATATATATATATATATATTAGGGATGTAACGGTATCAAAATTTCACGGTACGGTAA
>JAQMYL010000010.1:20554816-20566637 GCA_030014365.1 Clarias pachynema | reverse complement strand
TTGGTCTGTTACGGAACGACATGTAGTATTACTACAATAAAACGTGTGGTGTGTACAAAATGTGAAGTTTTGTCATGGTTTTTTGTTTTGTTTTGGGGGGTGGCTTGGGGCGCCGGGAGGGAGTCTCGCCCGGGGAGCATTTCAGTGTAGAACTGCCACTGTTAACAGAACTGACTCTAACCTGCTGATCCAGATGTGGTAAGATCGGTGGAGTTTACGTCGTTGTTCTTCGTCCTGAAGATGTAGTTCCATCGTCTGTAGGTTCTCTGCTGCAATGTTTAGCATCAGCTCTGAGCCCATGTCTGACGTGATCCCATAGTATCCCTGAGCGAGAGAGAGAGACAGAGGTCTTATTCACTGATGCAAAAGTTAACACACTAATAAACTTTTATTAACTATTAATAAACTGTTAATAAACTATTCTATAAACTGTAAGCATTATGAAATGTCCCAAAAAAATTATTTGAGAATTCAAAGGGGGGATGCAAACTTTTGAGCATGGAAGTCTGGGATCAAAAGATTCCAGATTTAATATATGGGTGATGTGTGAAAGACTCTTTATTCCTTAAAATTGCACATGTGGACTCATATGTGTCAATTGCATTTTATGAATAAATCCACTAGTGAAAAGAAATGAATAAATTATTTTACGTATGGGATGAATGTCTCTAAAGTCGGTGTAACCTGTACATATTCCAGAAAGTCACTGAATCCCCCGAGCAGCGTGCCCTTCCCTCCACGCTCGGTCAGCTCCCTCCACACTATCGGGCTGCTCTGGTGCTTCCAACCATTTGACGAGCACGTGTCCTGAAGCCAGCTCTGTCAGGAGGAATTTAGGGATAAACACTCCTTAAATAAACTTAATGAGATAGGTAGGGACTGTGTGTGAGGTAGATTTGGGGTGTGTGTGTGTGTGTGTGTGTGTGTGTGTGTGTACCTCCCAGGCTTCGGGCAGCACGCAGATTTTGTGAATGCGAAAATCAGGCAGGATACGTTGCAGTAAATCTGCTAGAAGCTCAGCTTTGGCATAATATGGACAATCCGCCTTTCCTGTCCAGAGAAATACACAATCAAACTATGTCTTCTATATAAATGTTGTTATTATAATCTCTATAACTTATAACTCTTTTTTTCTGCTTTTCATAAAGACATCTAATTAGATATAATTTGCTATTTTAAACAGGAACAAACCAAAAAATTTTTATATCCACCTGCTAGAACAAACTTAGCCATTCCTAAGTCCTCCTTGTGTATAACAGTCGCCTAGCAACCTCTTGGTGTTACACAAAAAAGCGGTCGGCTAGAAACGCGTCCCAGGCTAGCGCGTTATACTATTAAAACTTATCGTTTAAACAAATTAAACAAATAAACAAACAAATAAGTACGACATTTATTATTCTGTATTATTGATGTTTTTTTGTTACGACGTATTAGACAATTAAATTTGGTTCATTTGTTAATCAGGTCGGACATATAAGTGGAAGCGCTAAAAAACATGGCCGCGGTCTGAATTATGGCTGTGTTACAAATCCCTTAGTGACGACTACATAGCGCGCTTTGTGTTGTATGACCTGAATGGGATATCTAGTGCACTTGATTTGAATTAGATGTCTGTTCAGGATTGACCCGACGAATCCATGCGACAGAAATGGAGCTGATGAGACAGTGAAGGGTGAGGAGTGTTTAAACTGACCATTTGTGGCAAATCTCATGAGTTTAATGATTTAGTTTATTAGTTATAAAGATGTTGAATGTGTAAAATGATTAATTAGACGTAAAGGTTAGCTTGATAAGTAGTTATATGGCTTGCTGCCTACTTAGATATCCAACATAATTGAAGGTGACAATTAAATGTAACTGGACCCCCATTAAAGTGACCCCATGTGACTGTATGATTTTTGCTAACACACACACACATTCTGCTTTTTATTCTCAGACCCAAGATTAAACTGATCACTAGTCAAGATGTTTAGGTTTGCTACCATCTTGAGCAGGTTTGCGTCACTGCCCCTGAACAGGACCGCTCTCCAGATCCACAGATCCACCAGCCGGAGTGTGTGGTCCGGGGCTCACGCCGTTAGATGTTTCTGCCAGATGTCGAACCAGACCGATGTCGACCAGACGGATCGTCTGTGCCTGCGAGTCCCTGACCTGTCGGCGTTTAAAACGAACGAGTCGAGAGCCGAGTTCTACCAGGAGCTGAAGGAGTGCAGGTCGCCTTCGGACATCCTGGACCTGGTGGACCGGTGCAAGGTGGCGCCCTGGTGCATCAGCAACAGCTTGACCTGGATGTGGCACGTTACCAAGAAGATGCCGGACGAGCGGAGGCACTGGGAGCTCCGGCTCATGGCCGAGCACCCAACTTTCGAAAAGCTGTGCCACGGCGCCAGGATGAGTGCGCCGCGCATGAACTGTCACAACCTGGCGTTCACGCTGCTGTCCTTGGTCAAGCTCGGGGTGTCTCAGAGGAGCTACGTGGTGCAGACTATACTCCGAGTCGTCCAGGTTTCTACACTCCCTGCATCAAGACATTTCTCACTTAGTGGCGCGGTGTCTCTGGTGGTCCTGGGGTCACGTCCCAGGACCAGACCTTAAAAAAACACTCAAACGCTCACTTATAAAAATCACATGTTGTCGTGTCTTTCCAGGAACGTCTGAACGAGTTCGAGAACGAGAAGGCGCTCTCTGTACTCGCCGCCTGCCTCGCCGAGATGGAGAGCTGCAAAAACTCAGACGCGCTCAAACAGGGCTTAAAGTAAGACTCGTGAATCGTTTGTTTTATATCGTTTTTTTTTTTTTTTTACATTTCAGTGCTTACCCCACTTCTCATTTAAGGCTCATCCTGGAGGAGCGGATTCCCACCATCCAGAGCGTGATGCTCCTCCACACCACCATGCGGCTGTTCGGTAGAGACGCTTCGCCGACCATAAAGCATAAACTGGAGGTCTGACCTGTTTGTGCTCCGGACATCCTTCCTTAGTGTTTAATGATACATGCCTGAGACCGCAACTCTGGTGTTTGTGTTTTGTTTTTTCAGAGGAAAGCTCTGTCCATGGTGGATCAGTTCACGCTGCTGAATGTGCAGTACATGCTGGACACGCTGGCCGTCATCCGGCTGAACTCCGAACCGCTCCTGGACGTCTGCAGGAAGAAGCTCGCTGGTAAGGATGTTCACTCCCAGTGTACAAAAATCTTTGTTTTTTACTCTAGAAACCATAACTTAATCCTGGGTTGCCAGGTATGCAAATTTAAAAGATCCCAAGAAGTAATGGTGATTGGTTCTTCTTCTTCTTCTTCTTCAGAGAACGTACATAGCATTTCCTTCACCAGGCTGATGGCGGTGCTGAAGTCCTGCAACGACCTCGGCTACAAGAGCTCGCACCTCTTCACGTCCGTCTCCGAGTACCTGGCCAGCACGCTCCCCATGTGGAGCAACAAACAGGTCAGACGTTTTCTAAAACTCTCAGGATCTCCATCTGCTTCTCGCTCCGCACCGACTAACCACGACGTCCTCGTAGGTGCTGCTGTTACTCTTGGAGTTTACGCGACT
This sequence comes from Clarias pachynema, assembly GCA_030014365.1. Taxonomy (NCBI): domain Eukaryota; kingdom Metazoa; phylum Chordata; class Actinopteri; order Siluriformes; family Clariidae; genus Clarias; species Clarias pachynema. Next base: position 20,563,087 of record JAQMYL010000010.1, on the reverse strand, counting down.
CCGGTTTCGGCCCGTCGCCCTGATGGACGCCTTCGCCGAGAGAATCGTCCAGAAAGCCGACAGCCTCGCGCTCCGGGACCTGCAGGGCGTCCTGAAGTCCTACTCCTTCCTCAACCATCACCTGAAGGAAAATCAGCAGGCGTGAGTCAGGAGGCTCGATCGAGACAGGCGCCTTGTAGCATCAGACTGGTGTTTGATTTCTGTACGTATTTCCGTCTCTCGTCAGGTTTCTGGAGAGCGTGACGCACGTCTTGGAGTCGTATCTCCCCAGGATGTCCGGTGCGGACCTCCTGAAAGCCGTCGGCTGCCTCTGTGTGTTCGGACACTTCCCTCAGGCTGCGCTGGAGAAGCTGCTGCGTAACGATGTTCTGGATGATCTGCTAAACAAAGGTCAGGCTTCGAGGATGCAGATTATGTTTTTTTTTTTTTAAGACTGTAATTAATTTATTAAATAAATGAACTCTCTCTCTGTCTCCTTTCCCCGGCACAACCTTTAGAAAGTCCATTTTACGCCAGACATGAGCGAGTGCTCCAGACGTTGGATCTGTGTTTACGTCTGGACCGGCCCGATCTCCCCGCCTCCCTCTCATCAATACCACGTCTCCATGGCTCCCCTCCTCAGGGCCGGCTGGTGGACCCTGCGCTGCTCATAACTCTGAAGAACCTGCTCGGAGAGGAAGCAGTGACCGACTCAGTCATCGAAGAAGGGCACTACTTTATTGGTAACTAACAAGACATCAGATTGGAACCCAACCCAACCCAGGCTTATTCAACCCAATCCATCAAAGCAAACCCAATCCAATCCAATTTAGCCAACCCAAGCTTATCCCTGGAGGTGCAAGGCGACAGTGCTAACCACTACACCACCGTGCCACCCAGTCTATCCAAACCAACCCAATCCAATTCAACCCAACTCAACCCAACCCAACCCAAGCTTATCCAACCCAATCCATCCACTCACTCACTCATCTTCTATACCGCTTTATCCTGTATTCAGGGTCATGGGGCCTTTTCCAGGATCCTTTTCCCACTCATTCACACGGGCAATTTTGGGAACGCCAATTAGCCTAATCTGTGGGAGGAAACATGCAAACTCCATTCACACAGAGATGGGAATCGAGCCTGGCTGGGAATCGAACCCCGACCCTGAAGGCGACAGTGCTAACCACTACACCACCGTGCCAACCCAACCCAATCCAATCCAGTTCATGCACCCCAACCCAAGCTTATCCTACCCAATCCAATCCAATCCAATCTGTTCCAAACAAATGTTCTCTTATTGTTTTTTATTTTTAGACTTCGTGGCTACACTGCCTCTGAAAACAACACCAGAGCAAACCAAGAGGTAACCTTCACTCCAGATACACAACGTTGCATAACCCTTTAAATTCTCACCATTTTTTTTTCCTTCTGTAGTGTTATAAACTGAAACATAATTAACTTGTTCATTTTCAAACATTTTAGTACATAATATATAAAATATATAAAATTATTTGCAAAACACAAAACAGTCATGATAGCATAAGTATTCACCTCCCCACATCCAGTGCTTGAATTGTTGCTCTCGCAGGTTGGCGCTGCTCTGTACCTCCCCCACCTCGTTCTGCTTCGGTTCGACACATCCCGTCGGTGCCATGGCGATTAACCTCCGTCACCTCCAGCTCATGGGATATCGCCTGGTCCTGGTGCGTTCATATGGTTTATTTCATAGACAGGAAAAAGTACATGTCATTTAAAAAAAATAAAAGTCCTGAACCTTAAATAGAATTTATTTAATTAGTATTAATATGGCGTCTATATCATCAACATCATGCCTGTCTAGTGAGCACCTGTACTGCATTTAGGATCGAACCTGCTTTCATTAACATAGATTATTATTATTCATTTATTTATTTATTTAAAAACAATTTTTTAATAGTTTGCAGCATTTTCCCCCCCATTCCTCTTTTATTCGTCGCTCATTTTCTTCTTCTTTTCTTCAGGTGCCGATGCAGGAGCTCGTCTCTCGGAGCGCCGAGGAGAGGATTGACCTGCTGAGGAAATTAGTTTTTCCCGAACAAGAAAACAGTGTCCGAGAATGTGAAGTGAAATAATTAAAAGTGTGTAACCGTGTCTTCTTAAAAGTATTGTTTTTTTCTTCTTTTTTTTCCTCTGGAAAATCCAGAATGTTCACCAGGTCGCTGCTCTCACTTTGTAATATATATATTTGTATGAGTATTTATTTTCATATGATTCCACCATACATTTTCCCCCTGATAAAATAAAAGCCAAACTTATAACATTAATAATAATGAGGTGAAGCAAATCTGTTTCAGTGTTAAGTCACTTTGAGCTGCTCTTCTACAGGGTCAGGACAGACGAGACCCCACTTTAGGCAATTGCCACCCTACAGTCTTACATAAGTAATGGCACCCTGAGGATAAAATGAGCAACGAACAGCACATAACTGTTATAAAAGTCGGAATCAGTTCTGCAAGAAATGAATAATCCGCCAACATTTAACCCTTTAAAAAATTATGACATTTTAAATAAATGCACCATGCTTAATGTTTGTATCATTTGTATGCTGTTTGAATTCATTATAAGAAAACTATTCAAAATAATAACCAAATCTAACCAATTAATCATTAATTCTTAATAATTACTTTAGTTTTTTAATGGAATGTGCGCTATGCTGGGACAGTTTTGTGATAATATATATTATATTATATATTTTCTAAAATATAGACAACTAATTAATAAAAACTTATTAACACACAACTACGCGTATGATTGGACGAAGCAGGACACGTGATCATATCACGTGGTAGAACCCGGAACTTTCTAACAACATGAACGCAAGGTAGCTCGATGTCCAGAGGAAATTAATATATATTAAATAAAAAAAAAAAAATATATATATATATATACTGTATATTTCATAATACAATGTCAGAGTCAAACCCTGAGCTTAATGATTATTTAGACGGTAGAATTTCCTTCGAGGAGTTCGAGAGACGAAGAGAAGAGCGAATAAAAGCGAGGCAAAAGGTATGTTAGTGTTAGCCCTCCGTGTTCAGATTTCCAAACAGCGCCTCGTTCCCTAGATGACGTGCACTACTTAGGGGATTACAAACAGGATTATACAGAATAGGAAGTGCACTATAGGGTCAGTAGCGTGCTATTTGTGATTCGGCCCTGTTTCTGTTGACTGAATTCACTTACATTGTATCATAGTTATATTTTCCCTGATTCTTTCTTTTATTAAAGGATACTAACGCATTTTTTGTACTACATATTTATTCATGTGTTTCTGAATGTTTATGTGATTATGATTTTTTTTTCTCATAGTACAGTTTACACATTTAATAATTATAACTTATAACTTTAACAACTAATTTATATTTGATTAATTGTTAAGCCATAATATTTTATGCATGCTTATGAAGATTCAGAAACATGTAAGTTTAATTTTTGCATATTTTTTACACGTAAAATAAAAAAAAAATTTTTTTAAATAATGATTTTATTTATTAAAGGAAAAAAATGGTCCAAATCTGTCTGGCCCTAAGTGACAAAGTAATTGTCCCCTAAATCTAATAACTTAATAACTAATTAAGCGTTTGCGATGACTGTCAGTGAGTCTTTCACATGGCTGTGGAGGAATTGTTTTAATTCAGCCGCATTGGAGGGTTTTCAAACATGAATGGCCTGTTTAAGGATCTCAATCAGATTTAAGTCCGGACGAATCAGCCCCAGTATAGAAAGTGAAGTTTAACTCCGCTTTCCAAAATTCAGTTCATTCATAATTTAGCAAGGGGGCAATTACTAAAATTTGAACATATTTGTCACACTTAAAATAAAAAATTTCAGGAAGGGGGCAAATACTTTTTCACAGGACTGATGTGATATGATATTTTATAAAGAAAAACTGTTGTTTTTCCCCGTTCAGGTCCAGGAGGAGGGAGGAGACGCCTCGGATGAGAACGATGACGCTGTTCCGAGCACATCGATGCAGAGCTGCAAGCGCAGACATCACACACGTACGTTATTGCTCCATCTGTCTCCAGGCCTGGCGATTATTTTATCACATTACACTGATCTCACTGTTATACTTTGTTTGAGTTTTTGTTATATATTTACTCAAGTGTTGTGTGCTGTTGCTCTTTTTTTCACCTCTAGTTGGCGCCGAAGAAGGCGTCAGCCCCTGTGTTCAGAAAGCCTTTGCCTCCATACTCAAGGAGGATGACGAGGACCTGGAGGACGAAGATGAGGACGATGGCGACGCGGAGTGGAAGGACATCGGAGATCTTTACGCGGGCGGCGATGGCGCCGGTGACGGTGACGGCGACAGCAACAACGACAATGACAATGACATGACCCCGGGGGACGTGTTCGCTCTGGAGATGGAGCTGAATCGGGAAAACAAGAAGATGATGAAGGTGCTAATATTTAATAAAAAGTTATTCATATGATGAAAAATATCATATTTTAATCATGTATCGTGGTATAAAGTGGGACCGGACGATTTGATAATTTTATTATTTTTTTAAAATCACATTGCGATTATTTTAAGCTTTAAACTAAAATATTAAATTATTAAATGTACCGATTTGTATTTGAATGTATTGAGGAAGTTTGCCGTATATTTATTTAGCAACTCTCAATTTTAAAAAATTATCAACAAACAAACTTACATAAATACATAAAATCTGCGCATTTTTCAATCATACAATGATACTGTTTAGTATATAGAGATATTAAATTTATATTTGTTACAAGAAAAAATAACATATTTATAAAGAAATAACTAAATAAATAAATAATACTTTCATCACTGACAAAGCAAATGCTCTTTTTTTTTAGTCTGTTAAGTTATTTATATATTATTTATACTTTTTCTTTTTTTTTAATTCTCAATTTATTATACGATAAAACAGAATATTTGATGGAACTTCTTTTTAATACATACAAAAATAAATACCATTAAATTTTATAATAATGTTATTTATTTTTTATAATGTAAGCATTTATATATATATATATGTAATAAATGTTTTACTTGATTCAAGGACTTTTAATATTGAATAAAAATTATAAGAAAATTTTCTTAATATAAAAAAATACTAAAACTTTTTTAATATTGTTGCAAATTTACAGTTTTCAATCAGTTTGTAGTAAATACACAAAAAAAAAAAAAAGACTTTTATATGAAGTCTATGCTGATGATGTTCTGACATCGTATTTCTTCGGTTTTCACAATGTGTCTTCTTTCCGCGCAATATTTAAGGACCGGCGATCCCGCAGTAAGCTCCCGCGTGCGCTCCGAGGTTTGATGGGCGAGGCTAACATCCGCTACGCTCGCGGAGATAAGGACGACGCCGTCCTGATGTGCATGGAGATCATCCGCCAAGGTGTGTTTCATGTTTCATGTTTTCACTGTACAAGATCAATAAAAAGATAAAGTGTCATTCTTGGGCATCCTCTTTTCGCGGGTGTCGTAGCTCCCCTGGCGTATGAGCCGTTCTCCACTCTGGCGATGATCTACGAGGATCAAGGTGATGTGGAGAAGGCGCTGCAGTTCGGCCTGATCGCCGCGCACCTCAATCCGAGCGACTGCGACGAGTGGCTGAAGCTGGCCGAGATGTCGCTGGAGCAGGACAACGTTAAACAGGCCATCATCTGCTACAGCAAAGGTCAGGACGGAGACGATTTGTATTAGAGGTCAACTTGTGCATCTTGTATGTCTTGTATATAACGCGTGTAGCGTTCTCGTTGTCCTTGCAGCGATTAAATACGACCAGAGTAACGTGCGGTATCTCTGGGAGCGCTCGAGTCTCTACGAGCAGGTGGGCGAGCACAAGCAGGCCATGGACGGCTACCGGCGCATCATCACGCTGCTGCCCCCTACTGACGGAGAGCACTTCATGCAGCTGTCGCGCGACATGGCTAAGTACGTCACTCTTAGTGATTTATCAGCGTACACTGCTCTGCACCATTGGTAGCTATTAAAAAGTGTCTTTTTTTGAGATTAGGAGCTACTACGAGAGCAGCGACTTGCTCTTAGCGATCGGCGTGATGGAAGAAGCTCTGTCCAGGCATCCTGAGCTCGTCACGCACGAGTTTGTTAACATGGCGGCCGAGCTCTACATTGCCAACCACCATCACGCCAAAGCCTTAGAGGTGAGGAGTCGCTTGGATATCTCATCTCGTATTACCCAGCATTAAGACCTGTTTTTTTTTTTTTGGGTAAGTGTTTGTCTTGTTTAGATTTTAATTAGGTTTTGTGGCATCGTCCTGGAGAGAGGAGCGAACAAAGAGGATGCAGAGAATCAGGATGAAACAAAGGTTGAGGCCACGGAAGCACAAGGTAAGAGACGTCTTGATTCCAAGGAGATGTTAAAAGCCGGTGGGTTTTTATTAATTGTGCCTTTTTGCATGGTGGGAATGTTTAAATCTGCTCTTTGCTCGCTCTCGTTCTCTCTCTTTGTATGTCTTTCTTTCTCTGTAGGAGACATTGTGGACGTGGTGGTGCCTGATGATGTTCCTATAGACATCAGGGTGAAGCTCATGGTGTGTCTAGTCCATCAGAATGTCATCAAACCTTTGCATGTGAGTTCACAGATATACTGTACATTTTGTGAGAAATACTGTATTCCATTCTCACTGAGATCCTGAGGTAAAAAAATTACTAGATGAAGCAAAATATGATAGGAAGGGACGGGATAGGATCTGACGGGATTGGTGGGATGTGATATGGAGGGTTATGATGGAAGGGAATGAGTATAGTGCATTAGGATACAGTGAAATTGAATATTATATAACATAACATGGTAGCATTGGGATGCTGGGAAAAGTGGTATTGGATGTGATTGGATATTACAGAATGGCGTACTTTCGGACTGGAATACCTAGTGATGGTTGTGGTAGAATGGGATGGGACATCATTGGATAGTCTGGGATGTGCTATGAATCCATGATGTGAGGGTGTGAAATGGTTGGATGGACTGGAATGGATTGATTGTTGTAAGCTGGAATGGGTTTGGATGTAAAGTGATGAAATGTTTGGGTTGAAAGGAATGGGTTGGGATGGAACTTGGTGGAATATGATGGTTGGGATGGGACAGTGTTGGATTGGGGTTTTTTGGAATGGGAATGTAATGTAATGAGATGATGCTGGATTGGATTGGATGGGATTTGAACGAATATGACGGATGGGATAGAATGTCAAGGAGACATTGTATGGAATAGAATACGTACAGATGGAATGAAATGGCAAATGGCTTATCGGAATAGAAATGGATAGAGTAGACTAGTGGGTATCGTATAACTCACAGTCCTAGCGCATGTACCTGAACTTCTGGCTGAGTGTACGGTTTCCAGGGCTTAACCCCTGACCCTTGTGCTCCCTGCAGGCAATGGTGACGTCTATGATGGAGCAGAGTCCGGAAGACATGGGTGATCTGTATCTGGACGTGGCCGAGGCCTTCATGGATAAGGGCGAGTACGGTTCAGCCTTGCCGCTGCTCGCTGCACTCGTCTGCTCTGAGAGATACAACCTCGCCGTAGTCTGGCTCCGACACGCTGGTACAGGAGGGTTTTAGTTTTTCTGTTCATCTCTGTTGTTTGATTTCTTATTATTCCTCCCTCATGTCTTGCCTCAATTATTGGATTGATGTTTTTTTTTTGCTCCATTTTTCTTTAGCCTTTCCATTTCTTTTCAGTCTTATTTTTCTATTATTTGTTTTTTATTTGTTTGTCTTTGGTCTGCCTTTAATTTAACTTTCTTACCCATTTTTTATTAACCGTGTCTTTGGTTTGTCTTCCCACCAATTTTCAGATTGTTTGTCTTTTGTTTAGATTTGATCTCCTCGGTTTTCTTCCTTTGTTTGACTCCTGTGCATGTTATCCGTCTGTACTCATTTTTGATTTAGACTTGTTGTGTTTTCGTCCAGCTTCTTTCATTGTCTTTCGTTCAGACTCCTCGTCATTTGTCTGGCTGCCTTCTCTCTCTCTTTGACTCATTGGTTTTCATTTAGCTTCACTGATATTAGTTAAACTTCCATGTGTTTAAGACTCCTTCCTTTTTCTCCCAGGTTTTTGTTTAGACATTTTGCGTTTAATTTAGCCTTGTTGTTTTTGTTTCACCCCTTGTCTTTGGGTTAACTGTCTCGTCTTATGTTTAGCCCGCAATTTTTTTTATTCATAGTTATTGCCAGAGGTGTCAAGTAACAAAGTACAAATACTTCGTTACCTTACTTAAGTAGAAATTTTGGGTATCTATACTTTACT
>JAQMYL010000010.1:20425746-20433246 GCA_030014365.1 Clarias pachynema | reverse complement strand
GGTCTTCAGAGATAGATGGTTAGACCGTGATTGATTACACACCGGCGACTGGAGCTCTCTGGAACTGGAAAAAAAAAAACCCCACAACTGACCCGAATTACCTGCTGAGGGAGCGAGAAGGAAGATGGAGAGAGATAGAAAGTGCACAAGCGCCTAAGGGAGTTCGATGAGGGTGTAGAGAGAAAGATGCGAGGAAGAAAGAAGGAAAGAAAGAAAGACGTCCGCCTCGCTAGCTTGCGGAAAAAGACACTGTGTATTCTTTTCTGGTCCTTTCTCCCGCCCCCGTGTCAGGTCTTCGGTTTTTCTGGTAGCTGAGTGCATACACCTGTTACGCGATAGTCCGGGATCAGATCTTCTGCGTCCTGTTTTATCGCTCTACAGTCTTTTGTTTAATCGACTGTAAGATGCCTCAAATACCTTCTGGGTTTTGACCCGGTTTATACGCGCGATGTAAGTTCGCGGCGTCGGCTAGTTGGAAAGTCGGAAGCGAAACATCTCGTGGTGTTCAGGCTTTATTTGTAATGTCATGTTGTTGCATTGCTCTCGTTTGCACATTTGCACGTGCACTTTATGTTGTCTCTTTTGTATAAAAACTTAGATAGTTCTCTGTTTAACTTAAAATGTCAATCTGTTTTGTCCCAGCTAGCTGGCTAATTAGGTCTCCTTTTTAGCTAGTTAGTTTTCTTTTTGTTAATTTATGTTGTTAATTTATGTTGTCATGTCAATCTGTCTTGTCTCAGCTATCCAGCTAATTAGGTGTCTTAGTTAGCTGGTTAGTTTTTGTTAATTTATGTTATTAATTTATGTTGCATGTAGCACCTTGGATGTTTCGTTTCACTGTGTACTAACTGTGTATGGTTGAAGTGACAATAAAAGCCGACTTGACTTCTTGACTCGACTTTTCGGATCTCTTTAAAACTTTTCCGATTGTTGTCGTGAACCAGGTCTTCAAAAAAATCATCACTCTACATTGAAAAATCCACACAATCACAAAGACGAAGGGACAAGCAAACCCACAGTGCTGTGAAAAAAAGTATTTCCCCCCTTCCTGATTTATTATTATTATTTTTTGCATATTTGTTGTACTTAAATGATTCAGATCATCAAACAGATTTTAATATATTAACAGAAATAACCAGAATAAATACAAAATGCATTTTTTAAATGAATGATAATTTCATTTATTAACGGGAAAAAAGCTGTCCAAAAAGTAATTGCCCTCTAAAACTAATTAACTGGTTGTACCACCCTTTGGCGGCAACAACAACTGCAATCAAGCTCTTGCGATGACTGCCAATGAGTCGTTCACATCACTGTGGAGGAATTTTGGCCCGCTTTTCTTTGCAGAATTGTCTTAATTCAGCCTTATTGAAAGGGCTTTCGAGCATGAACAGCCTGTTTGAGGTCATCTCAATCAGATTTACGTCTGGATTTGACTAGTCCGCTCCAAAACCGTCATTTAGGGTTTTTTTTTTTTTTTTTTGTCATTCAGAGATGGACTTCTGGTATGTTTTGGATCATTGCCCTGCTGCATAACCCAAGTGCGCTTGAGCTGGAGGTCAGGACCTGATGGTTGATTAGTTACTGCAAACACTTGATTGCAGTTGGTGCCACCAAGAGTGCCACAACCAGTCATTAGGTTTAGGAGGAAATTACTTTCCCAAATACTCTTGTTTGATGATCTAAAGCATTTAAGTGTGACAAATATGGAAAAAAAATGTATTAAAGTTACGACTCTTCAATCAGGGGTGCTGTGGGGGAGGACGTTCCCCAGGGGTCCCTGAGAGACTGGGGCCCTTAAAAATGCAACGGAAACTGAAATGTTTTGGCTTTATCAAGACTCAGGGCTCAGTATATTAGGTTTTCAAGGTGCCCAGAATCCCTAGTGGCACGCTGGGGCTAGAACAGCACATAATTACATCATTTGAGTGTCACGTGGTGCGACACTCTATTAAAGCCGCTACTGCGCCACAGGGATAAGCGTAACGTGAAATGACTACATGATATCGGCACCATCTTGTGTGGTTAAAGAGAAAGTATAAACTCCTGAAAAAGTATAAGTCCCTGAGATTTTAGTGACCTTTGCTAAAAATTCCATCACCGTATTTACGCACATTACATCCATCCATCATTGTGTTTTTTTTCATTTGTTTGTCTGCTTTTATTTCCTCTAGCTGCGCTTCTATGACCAGTTTGATATATTACACCTTCTGTTTAGCACCGCCGCGGTTGCCGTTAATGGAACGAGACGGAACGCACTTGTTTGCGATCCGGACGGCGATAAAAGAACGTCGGAGCCGGATTCAAACAGGCGCATAAACATTCAAACATGCATCCATAACTATTAAACTTCATGTTCGTGGAATATCCTGATGTAAAAACATCATTAACGAGATGGCCTTAAAGCAATGTGTAGTAGAAAGAAGCGCTGCCTCTCACTTTCTCTCTCTCCTGCTCGCACTCTTGTTCTTGTTTGGCTTCATAGTCCCAATGGATAAAATAATTAATGCAGATGAACCAACAGTGTGTGACATCTCCAGAGCTTGAAGTGGAGAAAGGGTCGAACGGTGCTTCTGAGGTGAAAGCGGGAGCACAGTCCAAAGTTCTGCTCTTTATTTCCTCCTGTCTGAGGATAACATTGTTGTGAGATAATCGCATTCGTCTCTGATACATGAGCGGAAAAATCCCCCCGCCGCCCCTTCCCCTCCCCCCACCACGGCACGTAGTCCACTGTCTAGACTAGGGGCATATCAGGTTAGAGTGGCTGCAGAACCAAAAGGGCATTTCCTCAGTTATTATTCATTTCACCCTCCAGGTAAGACAGGAGGCAGGATGGGAATGACGAGTTTTGTCTAAAATAGATCAACAGATGATGGATGGATGGATGGATGGACAGATGGATGGCACTTATCCACAGAATGGCTTCCCCTAAGTCATTTTCTTAGTCGAGTGCTCGATAGATGTTTGATCAACAACTGGAGGTAGGGATGCCAGCTGGAGACTGATGGGCAGGGGCGGCTCATTTGTCCAGGCCTGCAATAGTTCATTGATCTGTAATGTTAAACTTCGGCCAAGTGGTGGACACACACACACACACACACACACACAGACAAATGAACCTCTGCCAGCATGTTAAGGAGCAGAAGTATTGCCAGCTGGCTGACAGTTGATCAATGAGAGACAAAGATCAATAAATTGGAGGGGGAAGATGGGAAAGGATGGTGAGAGTATGTGTGTGTGTGTGTGTGTGTGTGTGTGATGTCATCACACACAGTCCAATAAAGAACAGACACTGACTCACATCTTGTATCGATCAGCTTCGGTTAATATTCAGAGCGGGAAAAACTCACTGACTTCATTCGTGGCTTTGTTCTCGACACCTGACCGTCACGTCTATTTGTGGTTTTTTAGCAAACTTGGTTCGGGGAAACAAATTTGCAAGCGGACAACTGATTAAAATGTCTTTGCGTTGCTGTAGGTCGACCTAAGCGTCCCCAAAAGTGTTCCCGATTCCCCTCGGCACAATGTGGGCACAAAGAGGACATGGATTGTCAATGTTGCAGTAGAAGAAAGATCTACAGTAGTTTCAGACCCCTCAAGAAGCATAAAAAGTCATGTGAGTGGGGATGTACGTGGGCAGGATCACGGTGGTGTAAAAAAAGTCGAAGGGAACAAAACTGTCCCGTGCCCTTGGGGTGCCGTTGCAATATGGAGTCAGGCATGGACTCAGGTACGCTTAAATACAAATTCTGGTATGTTTGCACAACACGAACACTCCATACCGTGACCGAGCACTGATCGTCGTACGGCGCTTGGGTCCACTTCTAAAGGTCTGTTGTGGTGTACTCGGGATGGGTTCGATTTGAATCAGAATGCGAAACAAAACCTAAAAACTGCTAAGAAGGCAACATCATCAATGTTTCTGAAATTGACAATCTCATCCGGATATAGAAGAGTAAGGAGTAGTCAAGGAAAGGTAAGTTAAGGTAGGCGAGAGGGTCACTCTCTAAAATATCATTAATTATTGGCATCGTGTGAAGGTTGACTTTCTTTGGTTGTACTCTTCTTTTACTTGTTTATTTGTGAAGTCCAGAGTGCCACATACTGTATCGAAGAATGTAGCTGTGCAAGTGTACTCGGGTACAAAACTTCATTACTAATGGGAAAGCTGTCCAGAAGGGGAGGTGGAATTAATTGTGACCAGGAACAGTATGAGGCAATCGTGACAGCACCTTTATAGAAGGTGTGGTGGCATACTCTTTCAGACTACGCAACGATTGATTTGTATCGTGTCCAGGAACGATTGCTCTGCTGGCCAGCGTTGTTGGTTATTTATAACCCCCGCATTTGGTTAAACTTGGATACTTTATCAGCTATAGCTGTGTAGGTCAGAGGAGGAGATTGACGCTTGCTATGTGCACATGGAGATTTCGGAGGCTGTGATGATGTCACGTCTAAACAGCGGTCCACTTCCGTGTTCAGGTACGAATGGCTTTCATATCTGATTCGATCCAACCCCAATTACACTGTACAATACTCGCGAGTACCTTTTCCAGTGAACTCGAGCACGGTTCTCTAGCCCGGAATGCTTGTGGTCACACTGTTCGAAGTGAACCAGATTTTGGGGTCAAGTGTAGTCAGAAAAGATCCCAGCGCCCTAATATGAAACCGGCCTCTCTCCACGCCCCCTCACCAACAATCAATTGCAGTGACCCTAGCCAATCGAGCGCTCAGGTGAAAGTAGGCGGAGAGCGCTTTCCTCTGTTAGCTGTCGTGTAATACGCGGGAAGAGGTGTCTTTCAGGTGGGAATTAGGAGGTGAAATGAAAGTGAAAAAAAAAGGAAGAAAACAAACGAGCTGGGAAGCGTTCTCGGTTTAGACACAGTGAAAGAATGTCTGTTTCGACTGCCAGTCAGCTTTGCTTTTCCACAGAGTCACCGGCGTTACACACACGCAGGGTTTAGCTGAACGCAGCCTAATGCCTGCTGACACTTCTAAGCAGCCGTAAAAAGCAAAGCCGGCACTCGTGAAATGGATCCTGAACGGGCTGTCGGCGTAAGCGTTAATAAAGCCGGAGGGGACCGTAGAACGGAACAACAGACTCGGCTTAATTTCAGGAAATTTCTCATCTCCCTTGTTGATGCTGCGTGGTAATAAATTTACGATGGACGTGCTTATCTCCGTCTGTGGCTACCTCTGCATAACACCGCTTGTCTGAAGCGGTTAATAGCGTGTTTCAATGGGAGCTGCGCATGCTTTGCGGCTGATAACTGAGCGCTGGCGATGTAGCGCCTGTGACATAACACCAATTAAGGAATTGGACACACACACACACACATGGGTTGCAGTACATTTTTTATGAGCAGATAAACCTCTCTGAGAGTTTTTTTTTTTTTTTTTTTGCTCGTGTATTTTAATGTGCTAAGCTTGGGTTAGTGCCGAGGAGGGACGTCTGGGTAATTAGCAATAAAAACTTGCGCTCCGATAGCTTTGGATCAATCAGCGCAAGACCGTTTGATGGTTGCTTTTAATGTGCGAGTATCGGGAGGAGTGTGAAACGGTTCAGTGTTTTATTTCTGGACACCAGCTCAAGAAAATCCATAAGAGGCTAAACGAATCGAAGCAGAACGTCCTTCAAACCGTCTTCAGGAGGAGAAGAAGGATGTGTGATGTTTTCCGGTGATGAAGGGTGAATCAGGGCCCACGACCAAAAGTCACCATCTTCCAGAGAAAGGAGGACCGGTGTAAAATTGCTGAAGTCCCAGAATGCAATGGAGTAGAAACCCACCTTGGCTAGTTAGTGATGTGTGAGATGGATGACTGCGAGAGTGTTCTCTCTCTCTCTCTCTTTCTCTCTCTCAAGGAAGCTCAAACCTTAGAAGATATAACTGTTTAATCAGGAGGAGGAGAGAATTAAAGTCTCATCAGGTGGAGATAAATTAAGCGCACCAAGAAGAGGTTACGCCGCTAAATCTTGGGTGGACTTTACCACCTTTAAAGATGCAAGAGAAGAAACCTTCACTTTCCTTTGACGCCTGCGAAGTCCCGGCTTCAGTGTAGTGACTTACTTACTTTGGATTTACACAAGTTCTCCATACAGTAGGTTGTCGGGTCGCTCGTTTGTTTACGCCTATTAAACCATTTCGTTTAGATGAAATGGTCCGTGCTCCACCATCCCATCCACTGCCACCTCCACCCAGGAGGTTTTCTCACTCATGTCGGTGTGATTAGCATGCAGGGAGAACTGAGAGGGATGAGTCACGCTTTTTTACACCAGCCTCTTGTTCTCGCAGCGTGACGCTTCGGCTTCATTTCCCTCAATGAAACAGAGGACCAGGGGTGTGAGAGAAACAGGAGAATGAGGGTTTTTTTACGCTCTCTTTAACTCACACTTTTACCTGGATGCAGAAATGTCCGGGAGTTTTAATGCAAAAAAGTGTCGAAGTGACCCTCGGACCTCTGCTTAGTCTAAAGGAGTAAGTCGGAAGTTGTTGGGGACACGGTTCAACAATGAAACGTATGAAAGTCTGTTTATACAACCAGCTGGTTGTGAATAATGGGAGGACGATAATGTGTACGCCGAGGTCAGGGTGTTCAGGACAGGACGAGGGCTTCGGTCATGTAGAACGTGGAGTCGGAGCATATGGAAATACAGCTGGGTTTGCATACGACAGAGCAGAAGTGCTGATCTAAGGTGCATACGAACACACACACTCACAGACACTTGGCCTTGCTCTGACAGCTGAGCCTGAAAATGGGAAATACTTCAATTCTTTGAGCAATCGCTTTCTCAAAAGTGGCAGAGGGAGTTACTGATCTGCACTTTGACCCCAGTTACACTGGGATATACAAAGAAAGAATTTCACTGTGGGAGAGTAATGTACTGTATACTGTATATGACAAATAAAGGCTTAAATTAATATGATTTAAAACAAACGCTGACGTTTTCTCACAACCGATATCTATTTTTAGACCCGACGTCTGCAGTGTTTCACAAACATATACTGTATATATCGCCCAAGTACTGTACCGTTTATATACCGCGATATATAGCGGTGTACTGTCCACTATTAATTAGTCGATCGCATATGATAAAATTTTTTTTTAAAAACTGAGGATTATATAACCCAGGTGTGTCGACAGACGAGGACTCAGACATCAAACAGAGCGTTTGGGGTTTTTGAACTGTCATATAGAACCAAACTTCTTACTACTTTTATAAGGTGTACCTTTATGATGTCACATTCATCACATTACTGTTATTATTATTATTAGTAGTATTATTGTTATTATTGGTCATAAAACCACCTAAAAACAACCATAAAATGTGAAATTGAGTGATCTTATGAATTTGTGCTTTTTTATTTTTATGTTTTGCTCAGTCAGGTGTGTATAGTGAAATAAAATGCAAATAAAATGCAAACATAAAACAAAAAAGAGGATATGTCTAAAGATAACTCTATTTCGCACAATCCTGACTCTATATATACAGTACAGGCC
>JAQMYL010000010.1:20403393-20416745 GCA_030014365.1 Clarias pachynema | reverse complement strand
AGTGTGTGTTACAGTGTGTTAGTGTGTGTTACAGTGTGTTAGTGTGTGTTACAGTGTATTAGTGTGTGTTACAGTGTATTAGTGTGTGTTACAGTGTATTAGTGTGTGTTACAGTGTATTAGTGTGTATTACAGTGTGTTAGAGTGTCAGTGTGTGTTACAGAGAGTTAATGTGTATTACAGTGTGTTAGTGTGTTACAGAGCTTGAGGTTTTTTTTAAAAATAAGGTTAGTATGTATAAGACTGTTGGTGTGTATAAGAGCCTAACAGAGTTTTGGTGTATATTATATTGTGTTAGTGTGTAATTTAGTGTGTTAGTATGTATTATAGTATAATTGTGCATTATAGTGTGTTAGTGTGTACTACAGAGCAGTAGTGTGTATTATAATACATTCCTGTGTATTACCATGTCTTATTGTGTATTACGGAGTGTTAATAAGACCCTTAGTATGTGTAGTGTGTATTATATAGTTTTAGAGTGTATTACAGTATTATTGTGTATTCATGTGTGTTAGTATGCCTTACCGTGTGTTAGTGTGAATTACAGAATATAAGCATGTATTAGATAGTCTCGTTGTGTATTAGAGTGTGTTAGGGTGTATTACAGAGTGTTCGAGTGTTTTACAGAATATTAGCGTGTATTAAAGTGTCATGTATCATTTTTTCAAGCACTCATGTCACACCACGTCACATCTGTACCTACAGCAGGCGCAGCACACATGTTTCACGTCTTGTACATACTCACTCTCCCGTCACGTCTCATACATACTAACAGAAGTAAATGGACAGAGAGAAATATGACGGGTCATTTGTGTTATTGAAAAAGCAATCGGTTACGTCTGGCAGCTCGCCCTGACACAGCCCTCCATCACCCCCCGCATTGAAGTGCTCCATTCGATATAAAAATGACATCATCTACACGCCATAAATCCTAGCGCACGCACACACACTTTTCCTGGTAGAATTATACGCATGGAAATAAAATCAACTACAAGCATGATCTCACTGACTTTAAGCATGTAATGAGATAAGAGGATTGTGTAAAATAAAAGCCTAAGTTCTTTCTTTATGCTTTTTGCTCTCTCTCTCGCTCTCTCTCTCTCTCTCTCTCTCTCTCGTTACCCCATCATTTGTGGAATCATGGAAAGAGTTTTTTTTTTTTTAACGCTTTTCAGCTTCCCATCTCAGTTTGAATTATTCATGTTCCTGGTAGGAACAAGACGTGTGGTTTAGAAGGTGTGTGTGTGTGTGAGAGAGAGAGAGAGAGAGAGAGAGGATCGCACTTCTTTCATCTGCTTCCTGTGTGGATGGGAGCTATGTGAATCTCATGAATACCTCAGTGATAGCGAATGTTTCGGAAGACTTCCTCCTTTTCCTCGAGTCGGCACATCGAGCTTCTGACGGTCGGATGCACTAAAGGCGAAATTTCCACTTCCAAGCTGTAGATCTGCCTCGAGATCTGAGTTCCTGGGAACTAAAACTTTATTAAGACTTTATTAAGGAAATTGTCTTTTATCTGATTTTACATAATGCTTTAAATAATATTTATTTTTCTTATTACACAAAGAAATGAGCATCATGTAAACTTTAAAGGAAACATTATGAAGTCGAAGTTATGGAATGTTTTTATTAGATGATTCGTTCATTTTCATATGACTTTTTTTGGACATGTGGTTCACTAACTTTCATGTCATTTTGTATAAATGATTAGTTTAATTACACACGATTCATGATTAGTTTTTTCACGTAAGACTAATTTATGTTTGTGTGAGTCATTTATTTGTAGATAGAATTTTTGACATAGACACAATTTATTTTATGACTTGGTCATTTTTAAACGACTCGTTTTCTTCTTTTTTAAAATAAATTCATTAGATTTTTCATAATTCAAAAATTTTCATGGAATTTTTCAGATTAATTATTTATTTTTATGATTCATTCGTTCTCCCATGTTATTTTCTTTGTAAACTGATTCATTTATGTTCACATGATTCTTTAATTTTTACATGATTTTTTAACCATGATTCATTTTTCTCCTAAGTAATTCTTCAAATTTAAAGAATAAACTTTCACACAAATCATTAAGAATCACATAATTTTAAAAACAAATCATTTATTTTCAAGATTCGTTTATACTTACAGGATTCATTTTCCTCCTATTTGATTTTTTCTGCCATTTAAAGCTTTAATTTACACATTTTTCAAACGAATAATTTATTTTCATGATTGTGTCATTTTTGTTTGACTATGTTATTTACAGTTTGGATTTTTAATTTCCATTCATTTCATTTATTTTTATGTGAAGTTTAATGTGATTTTTCAAATGAATTATTTATCACGATTCGTTCATTACAACATAACTTGTTTTCTTCTTCTTCTAATTTCACAAATCTTTAAGTTTCACATATTTTTTTCTACCAATTAATCATTTTCGCATGACTCGTTTACTTCTTAAGTGATTTTCATTCATTTGAAATCATTAAAACAAATTATTAAGTCTGATGTATCTTCATGGATTCTTCATTTCCACATGACTTTTCCCATTTGATTTCTTTTTGACATTTGATTCTTTGGGTTTCACATGATTTTTTAAACAAATCATTTATCTGCATGATTTGTTCATTCTCTCACATGACTTGTTTTCTCCCCACATGATTTTTTTTCTGCCATTTGATTTCATTAATTTCATACATTTTTATAATGAATAGTTTTCCTTTATGATTCATTCATTTTCACACTTCTTTTTCTTCTCCTAATTGATCTTGAACCAAATCTTTCTCCCCACTGCAACTGCTATTAATATTGCACGATATATCTTTTGCGAATGTACACGACCCAGTCTCCCAGAGTGCTGTAATCCCATTATTACGCTCTGCTAGCTTGGCTGGCCGCCCTGGCACCAGGCTTTACACATGGCATTTCAGCAGGAGAGGTCCGACCAGACTGGCATTGGAACGCCCACCAACATTCGACCACTTGACATGTTCGCCTTCTTCCGTATGTCTGGTACCTGAGCGCTTTTTCTGTCTTCCTGTGAGGTTTTGTCAGTATTTATACACGGAAAGTTCCTCATAGTCAGAGTTAAGTTAGACATACACTAATTCATAATGATTCAACTTGTCTTGCCAGATTTCTTCTTGAATTTCTCTTGAAGCATCCAAGACAAAATGGCTTCCACGCTCATCATTTCGCAGAATACAGAACAGCACTTGTTCCTATTATTTTGCATGGTATTCTTATATAGTGTGTAATAAAAAAAAAAAGAAGTCAAACTTTAATTCATTTCACAAACCTCCAGCACATCCACTCCTCAATCATTCATAATCTATTATCAATAACATGTTAAGTTTATGCTAATGTATGCAAATCAATACTTCTGAACAGCAGTTATGCTTTGGGGCGAACGACATTTGTGTGGAAGTAATGATTCGTGCCTGAAAGCCTGGGCTGTTATTAACATTAATGTGATGCGGCTGCTTAAGGATTGAGGAACGATGCGAAGGACATGATAAGTAATATTACAGCAGTTAATTGTTATTTTTAGACACGTGAGCAAAAAGGAAAGGAACAACACTAAATATGTTGGAAAGATGCCAATTGATGAATACTTTTAAATAATTTTGCAAAATTTGTATAGAAGAACAAATTATTTATGAATTATTGTTACTAAAGCTAAAAAAGTTAACTGATGAAAAAGTAGTTATCATTAGTATTCTATTCCATAAATGCTTAATCTTTGTTAAAGAAAAAAAATCACAAGATCAATTATTAGACACAGCATTTAGTCTATCTATCTATCTATCTATCTATCTATCTATCTATCTATCTATCTATCTATCTATCTATCTATCTATCACAATCTAATCCTTATCTGATTGTGTCAATTACTGATTGCTGTGCTATTCCAAGTGGGTGCTTGTGTGACACCAGGAGGTAGCTAAAGTATCTCTAGGTTGTCACTAGGGTGTTGCTATGTTATTCATGGTGGCCACTAAGGTGTTGCTATGGTATCCATTGTGGTCACCAAGGTGTTGCTATGATATCCATGTTGACGCCTAGGGTTTTGCTATGGTGTCCCAGGTGTTTGTCACTAGGGTGTATGTTATCCTTGGTGGTTGTTACGGTGTTGCTATGATATCCCAGTTGGCCAGAAGTGTGTTTCTATGGTGTCCCAGGTAGTTGTTACTAAGGTGTGTATATGTTATCCCAGTTGGCCACTAGGGTGTTGCATCCCAGGTAGACACTAGAATGTGTCTATGTTGTCTATGGCCATGAGTGTGTTGCTGTAATATTTTAGGGTTTTACCAGGGTGTTGCTGTGGTATTCAGGATGGACACGAAGGTGTTGCTATGACAACCAGGATGGTCACTAAGGTGTTGATATGACATCCAGGATGGTCAGTAAAGTGTTTCTATAACAACCAGAATGGTCAATAATGTCTTGTTGCTTTGACTTCCAGGATGGTCAGTAAAGTGTTGCTATGGTAACCCAGGTGTAAAGCTGTAAACTGCCTTGTGACAATATCTAGAGTTAAATATATTATTAACAAGTCAAACTGATCTGAGTTGAGTAGAAGTGGCTGCTGTTGAGTAGAAGTGGCTGATGTTGAGTAGAAGTGGCTGCTACGGTGTTGGTCAGTGGTTGGTTCTACGGAATCTCTAGCCAGGTCATCAGATTAACTACAGTATAAACACTCTAAATCTGATATTGTTCATTTTTCCCCCACCAAACAAAAAAACCTTAAACACAGTGTAAATTAAACTTAGACTGGAATGCTCCTCAACGCTGCTCTTCTACTTACTGTAGATGATAAATGTGTAAAGTGTGTCATCACTCTGACCTCACTGTGGGAAATGGAGTTTAAGCTAAAAGCTCTGTTTCTTAAGGGGATATTAAGCAAAGAAGTCTGATTATTGACTGACACGTGCATCCGTTATCAGATTTCTTAAGTGCATGTAAGTGTGATGATCAAATTATTGCTGCTCAAATCCGGTCTTTTTGTGCAGATCAGATTATTTTGTACGGGTGAACACACGTGGGAATCCAGCACAAGCTCGACGTAACTACAAACAAGATGGATGTTTGGAGCAGTAACTTAACAACAGCGACAATTCACAGTTCCTTCATTTATTTATTTTTTAATTATTATGGAACGCTCGATCTTAATTCAAGGCATTGCCGTTATTATTATCTTTTTTATTATTATAGATAATATTGTGAATAACTCTTAAAAATAAGAATAATTTATCATATAAAAACAGAAATATCGCACGTTATGATTTCATGATTCCAAGTGACGATGCTAAGTAGTTACTGAAGACATTTCAGATGGTTGCTAGCATCTAACTAGCTTGTTACAATGGTTGTTGCTAGGGTATTGCAATGGTATGTTGTGTTAGAATAAAAATCTGGAGGTATAAACTTTGCATAGGTAACTTTAATCATGCGAGCAGGAAGTTTAGAAATTCCACATTCACATTCCACAGTACCTGCTTAGGGTTCATTCTGCTTCCCATATACATTTCACACACACCTTTCATTTTGCCCCTTAGTTCTCACTTACTCTCTCATTGGCTTTATCCTGTATACAGGGTCGCTGGGACCTGGAGCCTATCCCAGGAGACATAGGGCATGAGGCAGGGTACACACTGGACGGGGTGCCAAACCATCACAGGGCACACACACTCATTCACACACACTACGGGCAATTTGGGAACGCCAATTAACCTAATCTGCATGTCTTTGGACTGTGGGTGGAAACTGGTGTAGAAGGAGGAAACCCACCAAGCACTGGGAGAACAGCAAACTCCATGCACACAGAGGTAGGAATCGAACCCGGAACATGGAGGTGCAAGGCGACAGTGCTAAACACTAAGCCGCCATGCACACTTCTTTTACCGCTGCTTATGTTTTTCAACCATCACAATTCCAGATGAATGAACTGCCACCATAATCATGAAGCAAATTGAAAGTACCAGTTTTTCTACTTTTGCAATTTAATCATATGCAATATGTCGGAGTTGAAATTATCTTTGTAGTCAAACATACATCATTGCTTGTCTCTGGTCTTTTTTATCCACTAGATGAAAGATTACAACCTTAAAACTAAATGTCGCAGACTGCTTATTTTTATTTCCTTGCTGTCTTGTTTGTTCACTGTTACTATTTAACCTTCTGATTTTGTACTATCTTTTGTATGTAGCAAGCTAGTGTGTTAGCTATCTGATTTGAAATATTGACCTACAGAACTGCTTTATATGAACCATTTTAAATGGGATAATTAAATTTTATTACACCATATTTGAACTGGGATCCAGCGCGATGCCATCTTCATATTCTCTAGCATATTCCCATGACAGTTGGCATTGATGTTGACTCAGTTCCTCTGGCCTCAAAGGTGTCATCAGGAAACGATTTGTTTTCACATCAGAAAGTACTGGAACGCATCCAATCGAGGACCCAAGGTCAAAGACTCTGACCTTAAGGGCGCATTCAGACCTGGATCGGTTGTTAGCGAGCCCGACGAGGACGACGATGATGGCTCGGAAGAAATGAAAGCATAAACTCTGCAGCGGATGACTTTGCAAGAGCTCGGGGAGCTGATAGTCAATCGGCCCATAAAGCTGAGAGCTACAATTCCGTCTCGCTTATGAACTTTCTGCTTGCGTCCAAAGAAAGAGCCAGGCCGATCGATCCTTCCGGGAATAATTTCACGTAGAAGCTGCGGTTAAGAAAAAAATAAATAAAATAAAATAAAGTCCTGCTGATGGCAACACTTTCATTTCTATGACTCATCAAAGGTGCACAAATGAACATCGTAAGAGTTAATTCCACCTCAGGGAATTTGGCTGCGTGTGCTTTTCCTGTCAGTGTGCTGATGGATAGGCAGGCATTGTTGTTTCACAAATATATATGGAATATACACAGAGAGAAAAAATATATAAATCTGTAGCGCTTTAAAGGACTCTACAGGGAACCTTGAAAAGTTCGACATAAAACTCTTTAACACAAGGCATGAAGTAGAGAACAAGAACAATTCACCATCCAAAATCCTTCAAGGAAAATATTTTTCTTTAGTAGTAGTACTTCATTTTTTGAGGTTTAATAAAATAATATTCTCATTATACATTATACATTAGGCCACTTCATTAGTTTCAGCTGGTCAACAACCAAATATCTAATCAGTCAATCACATGGCAGCAACTCGATGTGCTTTGGCATGCAGACATGATCAAGAACTGAGCATCAGAATGGGGACGAAAGGTGATTTAAGTGACTTTGAATGTGGCATTGTTGTTGGTGTTGTTGGAGTATTTATGAAACTGTTTATTTCCTGGGATTTCCACACACAACCATGAAAAAAGAGAAAATATCCAGAGGGCAGTTCTCTGGGTGAAAACGCCTTGTTGATGCCAGAGGTCAGAGGAGAGCGGCCAGACTGGTTTGAGCTGATGGAACGGCAACTGTAACTCAAATAACTCAATCTCATGGTATGCTGAAAAGAACCTTGAAGCAGAAGGTGCTGCTCTTGTCAGTTAAGAACAGGAAACTGAGGCTAGAATTTGAATGTGTTCACCAAAACTGGATTGGCGCCTTGTCTGATGAGTCTTGATTTCTGCTGCGACATTCATGTGGTCGGGTCAGAATTTTATTGTAAACAACAGGAAGCATGGATCCATCCTTCCTTGTATCAGTGGTTCAGGCTGTGCTGGTGGTGTAATGGTTTGTGGAAGGTTTTTTTTTAGCACATTTTGGGACGATTAGTATCAGTTGAGCTTGCCACAGCCTACCTGAGTATTGTAGCTGGCCATGTCCATGCCTATATGACCACAGGATAACATGCCATTACACAAAATCATCTTAATCTTAAGCATCTGGTTTCTTGAACTTGACAATGAGGTCGCTATGCTCTCATGGCCTCCACAGTCACCAGATCTCAATACAGTAGAGGGGTTTTGGGATGTGGAGGATGAATCTGCAGGAACTGCATAGGGTTATCATGTCAACATGGACCAGAATCTCTAAGGAATCTTTTAATATATGTTCTAATTTATTTTATCCTGTAAAGGTGCTCTGTCGCTTTGCACCTCCAGGTTCGACTCTATGGATTGTATGGAGTTTGCATGTTCTCCCTGTGCTTGGTGGGTTTCCTCCGGGTACTCCAAAGACATGCAGATTAGGCTAATTGGGGTTCCCAAAATTGCCCATAGTGTGTGAATGAGTGTGTGAGTGTGTAAATGTGTGTGTGTGTGACAGACCACCCCCCCCCCCCCCCCGCGACCCTACAAGATTAAGCGGTACAGACGATGAGTGAGTGAGTGAGTGTAAAGCTGCTTTGCGATAAGGTCCATTGGTAAAAGAGCTACTGTACATAAATATAGCTGACTTTAATAGACTTTTTCATAAAACTAAAGTGCGTCCACACCCTGGAGTGGCCTTTTTTGCAGGAAAATTATATAAGAGGTCACCTCGAGATACACATTCGTCATGTTACAAAACCATGTTGTGAGCACGGGCAGTTATTGGCCTTATATGTACGTGCCTTCATGGGATATGTTTGTGTTTCCGCTACACAGCAGTTGCCCTGGTTCAAAGGAAAAAAAACATGCACCATGGAGTGTTTCAGGATTTTTTTGTACTGATTAAAATAATTTGACTGATTTTTAATGATAGTCCCATCAATAGAATCATGTTCTCATTCCAGATCAGCTCTACTTGAGGCTCCTCACTGAGCTTCTGGACGTCACGTTAACGCACGTTACTTATTTATTTTGATGTCGTTTGTGAACACGTCATTAAAAAAAACACCCAGCTGTGCTCATAGACATCAATTAACTCCATAGCGCGCCACTCTATCAAAATATTACCTCGCACAGCTGGACGTCAGCGTCTTCAGCTTTTCTGCGATTATATGGACGCTGGTTAAACAGACTCAGCATGGAGACGGAGACGGAGCTGTCATGGAAACGCTTTCTGTTCCTCACGACACCGTGTTTATCGAGAAGAAATGAAATTGGGTTTTTATTCAGTTTGTCAGAGCAGTGCTATGATTCAGAAACAGAATTGGTTTTACAGGACAAGTACGATTCATTTAGAAGGAATCTGATCTGACAGAGGCAGTCTAACGAGAAGAGTGAGGAATAAAAATGAACGGATACGCCGTGAGTGAAACTCTCTGCCTTAAAAAAAAAAAAGATTCTTCTCTCTGCAGCTCTTGAGGCTTCAGTTGGTATATTTGGCATCGCTGTTAAACCCGCACCCACGGCAAAAGAAAGACGGATAAAAGAGTAGAGTCTGTCCAACTTGTAATCAGGAAAAGTTTCTTTTCCCTCCTATGCTCTCTTGACAATAAACCTGTGTTCAAAAAGGCAAAGAGAGATAGACAGAAAGAGAGAGAGAGAGAGAGAGAGAGAGGGAAAAAAACATCATGGCTGAGATTTCTATAATTCCCTGCATGGGAAGGTGGACGTGGTTTGATGTGGGTTTTTTGCTTTTTCTTCTTCGGCCCCTGAGTGATGCGCATGCAGTATTAATGCGTGGTGTAATAAAAGTAGACGCTTTATAGGCGTGGTATAATAATGCTGCTTTATAACACCCTTATGATCATATCCAGAGCATAAGAGCTCCCAAGGGAGAAAGTTCATTAGGGTCTGACTCGGCACCGGAGACGAGGGGATGTAATGGGTTGTATCGTAGTGTGCTGTTTATCTTGGAGGCTAAAGACTGTGTGTGTGTGTGTGTGTGTGTGTGTGTGTGTGTGTACGTGGGCGCGAGTGTAAGGGTGCACGCCTTCTTAATAGGCAAAACGTGTGCATTCTTTATTAAGGTCTTTTTGAAGCCGTCTGATCGCCCGCAGCCTTCGCACGCAGCTCGGGGTGTGTTTATTTATTGATGTTCCCATCATACACCAGGTTGCTCAACATTATTGTGTATGGAACGAGCTATGGGTGCTTTCAGGGCTTCGCAAAATAGCATGGTGTTTGACCTGCATTACTGGTGTAAGGTAAAAAAAAAAAGAAAAAAAAGAAATAGTAAATAGAGAAAAAAAAAAGTAATGGAAGGAGTCTCCAGTGTCAGAACAAGCAAATTTTAAAATTTTACTTATACTTCAAATGACTTAATAATTTTAGAATCTAAATAAATAAAAGAAAGATTTTGTCTGTACTTTGGTCAGAACTCGCTCTTTCAATGATATCTTTATATTTCATATACTGGAGGACCAGAAACCAGTCTCAGAAATCTTTCTGTCTGTTTGTCTGTCCAGAATTTAATGAAACTTTGTCAGTCCTTCGGTATAAGGGACATCATGAGCAGTTATGTTTCCGAGCAGTTTAACATTTCACAGCATTTAACACTTTTTTGGATGAATATAGCAATTTTTTCCTTGAGGTGGGCGTGGCTATACGTGCCACTCAACAGAGCCAATCAATGCGTTAGTTTACAGTGTATGCAGAAGACACAAGGTGCCCGAATCCTCACGAAATACAAACGAAATGGGAACACAGCATGGTTTACTCAAAAAAAAGGCAGGTAAACTATGAAAACTTATCCGTAAAAGATGAATGAACAGATCAATGTATGTTTATTCTTCCTTTTTACCCAGTTCGTCCCAAATGTCCTGAAACTGTGCAGTAATGTGCAGGGCCACCATGAGATAAAACACAGGTCTTAAAAGCAAACTTATCTGCAGCAGTCCGAGGTGAAGGTGTGTAAAATACCTGAACTGAGAGCCCAGTGTTATGCACTAAAATCAAAACGTTGAGTAAAAGCAATGTTATTGCAGTTATGTACTGGATTTATAAATCTACAGTGGAACTTTGGATTGGGAGTGTTTTGCAAGACAAGCAAAACCTTTAAATAAATTTTAACTCGGTAAACGAGCGAAGTCTTGAAACACAAGCAGTATTGTGGGTAATCGTCTTCTATGCTCGGTCTCAGTGCACGTCTGACACACATATAGTCAACATCCGTGCGCGCATATACTGTTTACTATAACACTGTGACCATGTTTGCACACATAAAGCATTTTGTGTTTGTATGTGTGCGTGTGTGAGAGTCTCTTTCCGGCAAACTGGTGTGAGTGTGTGTACGCGCATGTGTGTGAAAGTCATGCTACACCATAGCCCCCTCCTCTCCCCTCTCTGGTCTTAATCACTACAGCTACGATTCTTTTCAAAGGTAAAGTGTAGGTTAATTTGTTTGAACTTTACTTTATATTGTGTATTAACTATTTTTCTATGAATATTTTTGTGTTGTGGAATGAATTGTCAGAGTTTCCATTAGTTCTTTAGCGGGAAATTCGCATTGTATTTTGATATACAAGCACGCTTCCGGAATGAATTATGCTCGCAATCCAAGGTTCCACTGTACTATAAAATAAGCTACTAAAGTGCTACTTGCTTAATGTAAACAAAGATGTGCACCAATAGATATTAAATAGAAAAGGATTTAAATAGATTCGAATATACTAAATGTCAAGGTTGTGTAATTTGTTACTATAAAAAACGTTACCATATCAGAATGGGGACTTTAACCTGTGATTGAATAGAAAACATTTTTTATTTATTAGGAAATTGGCCTATAAAACAGTCGGGAACATATCTTTACAGCGCTGACTTCAAAATAACAAGAAAACTGGTTCTTATCTCGACTCCATATCAGCTGGATTATCAGACTGTAACTTTCCATCTCGCACACACACACACACACACACACACACACACACACACACACACACACACACACACACACCCCGTCTGGCCTGCAGCGCTTCTCCGCTTCTCTAATTGCCTGCTCGGCTGTAATGTCACCGTGGGGAGCCAGCAGTGTACGATCAAAGAGAGCTTTCAACTTCTACGGCACGCAAAACCCAAAAAGATCCGCATGAGGAATTAGCCGAGACGTTTCACGCTCCTGATGCTCGTCAGGTCCCCTCAGTGCTTTCCCGGAGTCCATTTCAGGCCTGAGTTTATTAATTGACGCGTGACTTCGCGCCATTAGACCGCATTTGCTTGCAGAAGACGCGGTACCAGTTAGCGCATCGATTCTTCTACGCCAAGTCTGGAAATGTTATTTCACAATGTCTAACCGATGGACTCCATTTTGAAAGAGGGAGGCTTCTTTAATTGGTGCCGTCTTGCATGTGTGCGATTTTTTTCTTTTTTGCTGTTAATGTACACTATCAATATGCTGTGAAGTAAATACTAAACACGTTTTTTTATTTAAATAAAGTACGTGTTGGCATTTCTGCCAGCGCATTCACTGAGTCTTATAGTACCAGGCAAAAGTTTGGATTTAATTCTAAAACAATATTGGATTTTTTCGAAACTGTAACACCTATGGCCTTATGTACACAGTCAGCTGTTATTTTGAGACACGGAGGTCAGCCTTTCTGGAACAGTTCTTGCAAGAACAGTATTGTGTCGAGTGTGTTTGTAAAACCCATCAAGCTCCATGATGAAACTGTCTCTCATGAAGACCTTCCCAGGAAAGCAAGACCAAAACTGACCTCTGCTTCCTCCGCACCTCAGATTACAGCCGTTATAAAGGCTTTACTCTATAAGTATCAGACACATTTCAATAGCAACTGGAAATTATTAAGTATTTTGGATGCCTTCAGCATTGCTTTACAGTGTAGAAAGGAATAAAAATCAGGAACAACCATGGAATTAGATGGTGTGTAAACTGGTAGTGTATATGGAGATTTGCTACATAATCAAAGGCTAAGAAACAGATTTTCTTTTTTTTTATGTGTTGTTATTCAACATTTGTTTACATAAAAAATATGTAAGGAGTCTCCATTATCAGCACTTTGTGGTGGAGAAGGAAGTTCATACTTTTGGTGAGTTCTCAGGTACAGTATGTATGTTATGTTTTTTCTTGTATTAGTTAATATAAGTATAATAAAAGTGAGACCTTTAAAATGTCATATTAAAAACGTAATTGCATACAATACATAGAAACAAACTTGTCATAAGTTGTTATAAGTTGTTATAAATATTATCTCATGTTAGTTTTGATTATCAAAAGACAGTCATTGAAATTGTTGGAATATCTTTGCCAATTTAAGGTTGGATTTTTTTTTTTATTATTGTTTTAAATAATCCAAAACTATAACCATCTACAGATGATTTTCTGTTTTTAGCATATCTTATCTCAGATATGTTGTGATGTGTATAATTTTTTTGCATGTTATACATTTTTTGGCAAACAATAAAGACATCTTAAAAATGGGAAAATTAAGAAATTCTACACTTTATTATCATGAGATTCTTTTTTTATATATACTCAGCAAAAAAAGAAACGTCCTCTGACTTTCAACTGTTTTTACTTTCAGTAAACTTAATGTGTAAA